>JAJTUV010003207.1:0-66796 GCA_021653895.1 Mastomys natalensis
TCTATGGTCCTATCTGGGTCCTTCTAGCTACTCAATATGGCCATCTCAATTATCCCACCTAGGCCTCTCTAGGCCCTCACTATGGCCGTCTCTATAGTGCTCTCTAGACCCAAACTAGGCTCACTGTAAGGTTGTCTCTATGGTCCATTATAGGCACTCTCTATGCCCTCACTATGTCCGTATCTATGGTCCCCTCTCAGCACCTTCTAGACCCTCACTATTACAGACTCTATGGTCTTCTATAGGAACTCTCTAGGCCCTCACTAAGGCCGTCTATATGGTACCATCTAGGCACTGTCTATGCCCTCAATATGGCCGTCTCTATGGTGCTCTCTAGCCCCCTCTAGGCCCACAGTAGGGTCGTCTCTAGGTCCCTTCAAGGAACTCTCTATAATCTCTCTATGGTCATCTCTATGGTCCTCTATAGGACCTCTCTAGGCCCTCTCTACGCCCTCTCTAGGCCCTCACTATGGCTGTCTCTATGGACTTCACTAGGATCTCTCTAGGCCCCCTCTGGTCGCTCTCTAGGCCCTCACTATGGTCGTGTCTATGGTTCAGTCTAGGCCTACTCTAGGCCCTCACTATGGCCATAGCTATGGTCCTCTCTAGGTACTTTCTAGGCCCTCACTATTACCGTCGATATGGTCCTCTATAGGCCCTCTCTCACTATGGATGTCTCTATGGTCCCATCTCAGCCCTCTCTAGGCACTTTTTATGACCGTCACTATTTTCCTAAATAGGCCCTCCTAGGCCATCACTATGGCCATTTATATGGTGCCATGTAGGCCCTCCCTATGACCTCACTATGGCCATCATTTTGGTCCTCTATAGGACCTCAATATGCCTTCTATAGACCCTTCTAGCCCTCAATATGGCCGTCTCTATGATCCCACCTAGACCCTCTCTAGGCCATCACTATGGACATCTCTATGGTTCTAGGCCCCTCTAGGCCCACTGTAGGGTCATCTTTTGTTCTTTTCTATGAACTATCTAGGCCCTCACTATGGCCATGATTATGGTCCCATCTAGGACCATTCTATACCCTCACTATGGTAGTCTTTATGATCCTTCCTAGGCCCTCTCTAGGCACTCACTATGAAAGTCTCTTTGGAGCTATAGAGGCTCCCCTATGCCTTCTCTATCGTTATCTATTTTGTCCAGTCTATGCCCTCTCTAGGCCCTCTCTATGGCCGTCTCTATGGTCCTCTATAGGACCTCCTAGGCACTCTCTACTCTCTCTCTATGCCCTCAATATGGCTGTCTCTACGGTCCTCTCTAACACCTGTCTAGGCCCTCATTTGCCCTCTCATTCCTGCACTATGGCTGTCTCTATGGCCCTCTCTAGGACTTCTCTAAGCCTCTCTACGCCCTCACTATGGTCATATCTATTGTCCTATCTAGGCCGTCTCTAGGCCCACACTATGGCCATCTCCATGGTCTTCTCTAAGCCCTCTGTAGAAATTTACTATGGCAGTCTCAATGATCACATCTGTCCTTCTCTAGGCCCTCACTGTGACCTTCTCTATGGTCCTTTTTAGGTCCACTCTGTTAAGTCTCTAAGGCTATCTCTATGGTCCTCTCTAGGCCATCTCTAGGACTTCACTATTCCTGTCTCTATGGTCCCATCTAGGCCCTCTCTTGACCATAACGATGGCCAACCAATGGTCATATCTAGGCTCTCTCTACACCCCCAATATGGCCATCTCAATTGTAATATCTAGGCCCTCTCTAGGCTCTCACTTTGGCCATTTCTATGTTCCTCTCTAGAACCTCTCTAGGCCCTCTCTAGTCCTTCTCTAAGCCCTCACTATGGTCGTCTCTATGGTCCTCTCTAGGCCCTCTCTAGAACCTCACTATGGCCGTATCTATGGTTTTCTCTAGGCACCTTCTAGGCGTCACTATTACCGTCTCTATGGTCCTCTATAGGCCCTCTATAGGCCCTCACTGTGGACGTTTCCATGGACCCATCTCGACCCACTTTAGGTGGTGCCATCTAGGCCCTCCCTATGACCTCACTATGGCAAAATTTTTGTTCCTCTATATGACCTCTATAGGCCCTCTATAGGCCCTCAATATGGCCATCTTTATGGTCATCTAAAGGCCATTACTAGTCCCTCACTATGGCTGTCTATGGTATACTCTAGGACCTCTACGGGCTCTCTATAGGTCCTCTCTAGGCTCTCACTATGGTCCGCTGTATGGTCTTCTCTAGGCTCTCTCTAGGCCCTCACTATGGCTGTATCTCTGATCCTCTCTAAGACCTCTCTAGGCCCTTTCTAGCTTCTCTCTCGGCCCTCACTATGTTCGTCTCTATGATCCTCTCTAGGACCTCTCTAGGCCCTTTCTAGCTTCTCTCTCGCCCCTCACTATGTTCGTCTCTATGATCCTTTCTAGGAACTCTCTATGCCCTCACTATGGCCATCTCTGTGGTCCTCTACAAGACCTCTCTATGCTCTAACTACGCCTTCTCTTGGGCCTCAGCATGACTGTGTCTATGGTACTCTTTAGGACCTCTCTAGTCCCTCTTTAGGCAATATCTATATCCTCATTATGGTCGTCTCTATGGTCCTATATAGGCCCTCTTTAGGCCCTCACTATGGCCATCTCCATGGTCTTATCTAGGCCCTCTTTAGGTTCTCACTATGGTCATTTCAATGGTCACATCTTGGCCCTCACTAGGCCCTCACTTTGGCCATATCTATGGTACCAAAAGGCACCCACTAGGCCCTCACTCTGACCGTCTCTATGGTCCAATCTAGGCCCTTCTAGGCCCTCAATATTGTCATCTATATGGTCCCACCTAGGCCCTCTCTAGGCCCTCACTATAGCCATTTCTATGGTGCTCTCTAGGCCCAAACTAGGCCCAATGTAGGGTGGTCTCAATGGTCCTTTCTAGGCACTCTCTATGCCCTCACCATGGCCGTCTCTATGGTCATCTATATGTCCTCTGTAGACACTCTCTATGCCCTCTCTATGCCCTCACTATTGTCATATCTATGGTCCTCTCTAGGCCCTCTATAGGCCCTCATTACTCATTATAGCCGTCTCCATTGATTTTCTCTAGGCCCTCTCTTGGCCCTGATTATGGCTGTCTCAATGGTGACATCTAGGCCCTTTCTAGGCCCTCAGTATGGCCGTATCTATGGTGCTCTCTAGGCCCCCCTAGGCCCACTGTAGGGTCGTCTCTATAGTCCCTTCTGGGCATTCTGTATGCTCTCACTATGGCTGTCTCTATGATCCTCTATAGGACCTCTCTAAGCCCTCTCTACTCCCTCTCTAGGCCCTCACTATAGCTGTATCTATGGTCCTCTCTAGGACCTCTCTTGGCCCTCACTATGGTCATCTCTATGCTTTTCTGTAGGCCCTCTCTAGGACCTCACTATGACCGTCTCAATGGTCACATCTCTCCCCTCTCTAGGCCCTCACTATGGCGATTTCTATGGTCCTTTCTAGGCACCTTCTTGGCCCTCACTAGTACTGTTTCTATGGTCCTCTGTAGGCTCTCTCTAGGCCCTCACTATGGACGTCTCTATGGTCCCATCTCGGCCCTCTCGAAGCATTCACTATGACCATCTATATGTTCCCAAATGGGCCCTTCTTGGAACTCATTATGGCTGTCTATATGGTCCCATCTATGCCCTCTCTTTGACTTCACTATGGCCTTCATTTTAGTCCTCTATAGGACCTCTCTAGTAGCTCTCTAGGCTCTTTCTAGGCCCTCAGTATGGCCGTCTCTATGGTCAATTCTAGGCCATTGCTAGGCCCTCACTATGGTTGTTTCTATGATCCTCTCTAAGACCTCTATAGGCTCTCTCTAGACCCTCACTATGGTCTTCTGTATGGTCTTGTCTAGGCCCCCTCTAGGCCCTCACTATGGTCAACTCAATGGTATACTCTAGGCCCTCTCAAGGTCCTCACTATGGCTGTCTAATTGATCCTCTATAGGACCTCCCTAGGCACTCTCTAGGCCCTCTCTAGGACCTCACTATGGTCGTCTCTATGGTCCTTTATAGGCACTTTCTATGCCCTCACTATGGCTGTCTCTATGGTACATTCTAGGACCTCTCTAGGCCCTCTCTATTACCTCACTATGGTCATCTCTATGGTCCTATCTAGGTCTTCTCTAGTCCCTCACTAAGGTAGTCTCCATGGTCTTCTCTAGGCCCTCCTTAAGCCCTCCCTATGTCCATCTCAATGGTTACATCTGGGCCCTCTCTGGTCCTTCACTATGGCCGTATCTATGATTCTCTCAAGGCACCCACTAGGCCCTTACTGTGACCATCTCTATGGTCCTGTCTAGGATATCTTTAGTCCTTTACTATGGTCATCTCTATGGTCTCATCTAGGCCCTCTGTAAGTCCTCACTATGACCGTCTCTATGGTACTATCTAGGCCCTCTATAGACCCTTACTATGGCCATCTCAATTTTCACATCTAGGCCCTCTCTAGGCCCTCACTATGGCCGTCTCTATGGTCCTATCTAGACCCTTGCTATTGCTGTATCTACGGTTCTCTCTAGGCACCTTCTATGCCCTCACTATTACCGTCTCTATTGTCCTATATAGGTCCAATATAGGCACTCACTATGGATGTCTCTATGGTCCCATCTTGGCCCTCTCTAGGCACTCACTTTGACCATCTATATTGTTGCCTTTAGGCCCTTTTGACCCTCACTATGACCGACTATATGGTGCCATCTAGGCCCTCTCTATGACCTCACTATGGCCCTCCTTTTGGTCCTCTGTAGGACCTCTCTAGGCACTCTCTAGGCCCTCACTTTGGTCCTCTGTACGGACCCAAGCTATGCCAACTCTAGGCACTCACAATGGCTGTCTCTATTGTCCTTTCTAAACCCACTCTATGCAGTCACTAAGGCTGTCTCTATTGTCCTGTCTAGGCTCTCTCTAGGCCCTCACTAAAAACGTCTCTATGGTCCCATCTAGGCCTTCTCTAGACCCTCACTATGGCCAACAAAATGGTCACATAGAGGCCCTCTCTAGGCCCTCACTATGGCCGTTTCTATGGTCCTCTCAAGGCACCAACTAGACCCTCACTATTACCATCTCTATGGTCCTCCTAGTTCCTCTCCAGGCCCTCACTATTGCAGTCTCTATCCCATCTTGGCCCTATCTAGGCCCTCAATATGGCTGTCTCTATGGCCCCATCTAGGCCATTCTAGGCCCTCAATATGGCCATCTCTTGATCCCTTGTAGGCCCTCTCTAGGCCCTCTTATGCCCATTTCTATGGTGCTCTCTAGGCCCAAACAAGGTCCACTGTAGGGTCGTCTCTATAGTGCTTTCTAGGCATTCTCTATGCCTTCACTATGGCTGTCTCTATGGTCGTGTATAGGTCCTCTCTGGGACCTATCTACACCCTATCTAGGCCCTCAATATGGATGTCTCGATGGTCCTCTCTAGGACCACTCTATGCTTTCTCTAGGCCCTCTCTAAGCCCTCACTATGGTCTTCTCTAGGCTCTCTCTAGGCCCTTACTATAGCAATCTCCATTTTCACATCTAGGCATTCTCTAGACCCTCAGTATGGCTGTCTCTATGGTCCTCTCTAGACACCTTCTAGGCCCTCACTATTACCGTCTCTATGGTCCTGTATAAGCCCTCTCTATGCCCTCACTATGGCCATCTCTTTGGTCCCATCTAGGCCGTCTCTAGGCCCTCACTATGGCCATCTCTATGGTGCTCTCTAGGCCCATTCTAGGCACACTGTAGGATCGTCTGTATGGTCTTTCTAGGCACTCTCTATGCTCTCACTATGGCCGTCTCTATGGTCCTCTATAGGACCTCACTAGCCCCCTCTATGCCCTCTCTAGGCCCTCATTATGGCTGTCTCTATGATCTTCTCTAGGACCTCTCTAGACCCTATCTAGTCCCACTCTAGGCCCTCACCATGGTCTTCTCTATGCTCCTCTCAAGGACCTCTGTAGGCACTCACTATGGCTGTCTCAATTGTCACATCTAGGCCCTCTCTAGGTCCTCACTATGTCCATATCTATGGTTCTCTCTAGGCACCTTCTAGGCCCTCACTATTACTGTCTCTATGGTCCTCTATAGGCCCTCTCTAGGCACTCACCATGGATGTCTGTATGGTCCCCTATTTTCCCTCTCTACACACTCACTATGACCATCTATATGTTCCCAACATATAGATGGCCCTTCAAGGCCTTCACTATGGCCGTCAATATGGTGCCATCTAGGCCCTCTCTATAAACTCACTATGGCCGTCTTTTGGTCCTCTATAGGACCTTTCTAGGCCTTCTCTAGGCCCTCTCTAGGCTCTCAATATGGTCGTCTCTATGGTCCTCTCTGGGACCTCTATAGTTTCTCTCTAGGCCTCTCTAGGCCTCACTATGGTCATCTGTATGGTCCTCTCTAGGCCTCAGTGTGGCTATCTCAATGGTTTTCTCTAGGTCCTCTCTAGGCCCTCACTATGGCAATCTCTATGGTCCTCTCTAACCCCTTTCTAGGCCCTCATTGTCGCTGTCTTTATGGTCCTCATAGTCCCTCACTGTGGCTGTATCTATGGTCCCATCTAATCCCTCTATAGGCACTAACTACGGCCATTTATGTGATCCTTTAAACAGCCTCTCTAGGCACTCACTATGGACGTCTCAATGGTCCCCTCTAAGCCCTCTGTAGGCCCTCAATTTGGCCATAACTATGGTCCTCTCTAGGAACCTTCTAGGCCCTAACTATTTCCATCTCTATGGTCGTCTATAGGACCTCTCTATGCCCTCTCGAGGCCCTTTCTTGGCCCTCAATTTGACCATATCTATGTTCCTCTCTATGCCGTCACTAGGTCCTCATTATTGCTGTCTCGATGGTCCCCTCCAAGCTCTCTTTAGGACCTCTCTAATCTCTCACTATTGTGGCTTCTATGGTCCTCTCTAGGACATCTCCATGCCCTCCCTTCGGCTGTCTCTCTGGTCCTTTCTAGGCCCTCACTATGCCCTCACTATGGCTGTCTTTATGGTCCTCTCTAGGCCCTCTCTAGGCACTCAATATGGCCGTCTCTATGGTCCTATCTATGCCCTCTTTAGGTCCTCAGTGTGACTGTCTCTATAGTCCTTTCTAGGCCCTCTCTAGGCACTCACTATGCCTGTCTCTATGCTCCTCTCTAGGCCTTATCTCGGCACTCTCTTTCATCATCTCTATGGTCCTCACTAGGCCAACATTAGCCTTCATTTTTCCCATTTCAATTGTTCTGTCTATGCCATCTGTAGGCCCCCATTATTGTCGTCTCTATGCTCTGATTTAGGCCCTGTCTAGGCCCTCACTATGGCCTTCTCTATGGTCCAATCTAGGCCCCTTCTATGCCCTCAGTACAGCTGTTTCTATGATCCTCTCTAGGCACTCTCTAATCACTCACAATGACCAACTCTATGGTCCTCCATAGGTCCTCTCTATGCCCTCACTATGGACATCTCTGTGGTCCTATTGAGGCCTAATCTAGGCACTCACTATGGAAGTATATATGGTCCAATTTTGACCCTGTCTAGTTCCTCACTATAGTCGTCTCTATGGTCCTCTCTAGGCCGACTCTAGTTCCTCATTGGACTGTCTCTATGATCCTTTCTAGGACTTCTCTAGGCCCTATCAATGCCTCTCTAGGCTCTGTCTATGGTCATCTCTATGATCCACAGTAGGCCCTCTTTATAGCTCTCAATATTGCTATCCCTATAGTGCTCTCTAGGCTCTCTCTAGGCCATTAATATGGTCGTCTCTATGGTTTCATCTAGGACCTCTCTAGATCCTCACTATGACAGTCTCTATAGATCTATATAGGCCCTCTCTAGGCCCTCACTGTGGTGGTCTTTATGGTTCTCTCTAGGCACTCTCTAGGCTGAAACAACAGTCATCTCTATGGTCCCATCTATGCCTTCTATATGCCCTCACTATGACCAACACTATGGTCCCATATAGTGCCCCACTATGCCCTCTCTAGGCCCTCAGTATGTCCACCTCTATGGTACTCTTTAGGCCCTCTCTAGGTGCTCTCTATGGTCATCTCTATGGCTCTCTCCAGGCCTTCTCTTAGCCCTAACTATTCCGTCTCTATGGTCCTGTGTAGGCCCTCTCTAGGCCCTCACTTTTGCCATCTATTTGGTCATCTGTAGGCCCTCTTTAGGCACTCTCTATGGTAGTCTCTATTGTCCTCTCTAGGCCGTCTCTAGGCCACCTAAACTGTCGTCTCTATGGTCCCAATTAAGCCCTCTCTAGGCCCTACTTTGGCCGTCTCTATGGTCCACTCCAGGCACTCTCTAGGCCCTGACATTAGCCATCTCTATGGTCCTCTCAAGTTCCCCTCTATGCCCGCACTCTAGCAGTCTCTAGGGTCCTCTCTAGGCTCTCTCTAGACCCTCACTAAGGCTGTCTCTATGGTCCTCTTTAGGCCCCCGCTAGGCCCAAATTATGACCGTCTCTATGGACAACTCTAGGTCCTTCTAGTTGTTCACTTTATCTGTCTCTATGGTCCCATCTAGGCCCTCTCTAGGCCCTCATTATGGCCATCTCTATGGTCCTCTAGGCTCTATTTAGGCCCTTACTATGGCCATCTCCATGGTCCACTCTAGGCTCCTTCAATGCCCTCACTATAGCATTTCATATGGTCCTCTCTATGACCTCACTAGGCGCCTACTATGGTCATCTATATGGTTCTCTCTATGCTCTCTCTTAGCCCTCACTTTTCACATCTCTATGGTCCTATCTTGGCTTTCTCTAGTTCCTCACTATAGCTATGTCTATGGTCCTCCCTACGCCCTCTCTAGGCAGTAACAATTGTCGAATCTATGATCCCAACTAAGCCCTCTCTAGGCCCTCACTATAACCATTGCTAGGGTCCCATCAACTCCCTCTCTATGCCCTCACTATAGCCATTTCCATGGTCCACACTTGGCCCTCACTATGCCCTCACTAATGCCATCTCTATGGTCCCTTCTAGGTCCACCCTAGGCCCTCACTATGGCTGTCTCTATGGTAATCTCTAAGAGCTATCTAGGCCCTCACTATGTCATCTCTATGGTCCTCTCTAGGTCCCCTCTAGGTCCCCTCTAGGTCCTCACTATGGCCATACCTATGGTCCTCTCTAGGGGCTCACTAGGCAGTCTCTGAGGTAATCTCTATGGTCATACCTAGGCCCTCTCTACATCTACACTGAGGGTGTCTCTTTTGTCTTCTCTAGGCCCCCTGTAGGCCCTCAATATGGCCTTTCTCTTGTCCCTTCAATGACCTTCTTGGCCTTCTCTATGCCATAGTGTTCTAGGCCTTTCTAGGCCATAGTGTTAACTATGGTGGCGTCTAAGGTCCCATCTAGATACTATCTTGGCCCTCACTATGGACATCTGTATTGTCCTCTCTAGGCACCTTCAATGCCCTCAGTTTGTCCATTTCTATGGTCTTTTCTAGTCCCTTTCTATGCCTTCAATATGGCCTTCTATATGGTGCTCTATAGGCCCTCTCTAAAACCTCACTATGGTCATCTCTATAGTTCCCTCTAGTCCACATTATGCCCGCACTCTGGTAGTATCTATGATCCTCTCTAGGCCTTCTCTAGGCCCTCAATATGGCTTTCTCTATGGTCCTCTCTAGTCGCCCTACAGGCTTTCACTATGGCCGTCTGTATGGTACTCTAGACCTCTCTAGGCACGCTCTATGGTCATCTCTATGGTCTTCTCTAAGCCCTCTCTTAGCCCGCAATTTGGCTGTCTCTAAGGTCCTTTCTAGGCCTCCTCTATCCCCTCACTATGGCAGTCTCTATGGTCCTTTCCAGGCCCTCTCTAGTCCTTCATTATGGCCGTTTCTATGGTCCTGCCTAGGAACCCTCTAGGAACGACAGTATGGCCCTCTCTATGGTCTTCTCAAGGCCCCCTCTAGGCCACATCTAAGCCATCTCTATGGTCCTCTCAAGTACAACTCTGGGCCTTCACTATTTCCATCTCTATGGTCCTCCCTAGGCCACCTCTATGCCAGTTCTCTGGCAGTCTCTATTGTCCTCTCTAGGCCCTCTCTAGGCGCTCACTATGGCCATCTCTGTGGTCCTCTCTATGCCAACTCTAGGCACTCACTATGGCCGTCTGTATGGTGCTCTCTAGGCCACTGCCAAGCCCTCACTATGACAGTCTCTGGGATCCTTTCTAGGCAGCCTCTACATCCTCACTATGACTGACTCTATTGTGCTCTCTAGGCCATCGCTACGCCCTCACTATGGCCGTCCCTCGGATCCTCTAAACAGCCTCTAGGTCCTCACTATGGCCATCTCTATGGTCCTCTCTAGGCTGTCTCTTGGATCTCTCTATGTTTGTCTCTATGGTATAATCTAGGTTCTCTCTAGACTCTCACTATGTCAGTTTTGACAGTATTCTCTAGGACATCTCTAAGCCCTTACTAGGCACTCTCTATGCCCTCACCATGGCTGACTATATAGTCCTCTTTAGGACCTCTCTAGCCCTCTCTAAGTTTGTCTCTATGGTCCTATCTAGGCCCCCTCTAATCCCGCACTATGGCCATATCTATGGGCCTATCTAGGCCCTCAATACGGGTGTCTCTCTGGTCCTCTCTATTCTGTCTCTAGGCCCTCACTAGGGCTGTCTCTATGGTAATTTCTTGGACCTCCCTTCTCTATGGTTATCAATATGGTCCTATTTAGGCCCTCTCTAGGTCCTCACTATGACCATCTCTATGGTTTCATCAAGGCTCTCTCTAGGCCCTCAGTATGTCAGTCTCTATGGTTCTTTCTAGGCAATCTCTAGGCACTCAATATGGCCATCTCTATGGTATTCTTTATGCCCTCTCTAGGCCCATTCTAGGCACTCTCTATGCACTCATTATGACCATCTCTATGGTTCTCTCGAGGTCCACTCTAGGCTCTCACTAGGGCCGACAATATGGTGTTCTCTAGGCCCCATCTAGGAACTCACTATGTCCTTCTATATGGTCTTCTATAGGCCATTGATTCACCCTCACTATGGCTGTCTCTATGATCCTCTCTAGCCACCCTCTAGATCCTCACTGTGGCCATCTCTATGGTCCTCTCTAGGCTGTCTCTAGGACCTCTCTATGGTCATGTCTATGATACAATCTAGGCCCTGTCTTAGACATCACTATGGCTTTCTCAGGTCTTCTCTAGGACCTCTCTAGGCCCTTTCTAGGCATTCTCTAGGCCCTCACTCTGGCTGTCTCTATGGTCTTCTCGAGGCCCTTTCTAGGCCCTCTCTAGGGCCTCACTATGGTCATCATTATGGTCTTCTTTAGACCCTCACTATGACGGTCTCTATAGTCTTCTCTAGGCTTAATCTAGGCCCTCAATATGGTTGTCTCTATTGTCTCATCAAGGCCCTCTCTAGGCCCTCACAATGTCTGTCTCTATGGTTCTTTTAGGCCCATTCTAGGCACACACTATGGCCATCTCTATGGTCTTCTCTATGCCCACTCTAGGCCCAATTCTAGGCCCTCTCTAAGCCCTCTCTAGGCACTCTCTAGACCCTCTCTATGGTCATCTCTATGGTCATCTCTAGATACCTTCTAGGCCCTCACTATGTCCCTCTCTATATGCCACTCTAGGCCGTCTCTAAGGCCTCACTATTGCTGACTCTATGGTCCTCTCTAGGACCTCTCTAGGCCCTCTATAGGCCCTCTCAAAACCCTCACTATGGGCGTCACTATGGTTCTCTCCAGGCTGTCTCGATGACCTCAATATGGCTGTGTCTACGGTCTTCTCTAGAACCTCTCTTGGCCCTCTCTACGCCCACTCTCGGCCCACTTTATGGTAGTTTCTATGGTCCTCTCTAGGCCCAATCTAGACACTCATTATGGCTGTCTCTATGGTCCTCTCTAGGACCTCTCTAGGTCCTCTCTTGCAACACAATAAAGCAATCTATTTTCGCATCTTTTTGCCCGCTGTAGGGCCACACTATGGCCATCTCAATAGTCCTCTCTAAGCACACTGTAGACCATCACTAATGCCTTTTCTATATTCCTCTCTAGGCCCTCTCTAGGCGCTCACTATGGTTATCTCTATGGTCCCATCTAGACCGTCTCTAGGCCCTCACTAAGGTTGTCTCTATGATCTCATCTAGGCACTCTGTAGGCACTCACTATGGCCATCACTATGATGCTCTCTAGGCCACCGCTATGCCCTCACTATGGCTGTCCCTAGGATCCTCTCTAGCCACCCTCTAGGTCCTCACTATGTCCATCTTTATGGTCCTCTCTAGGTTGTCTCAAGGACCTCACTATGGTTGTCTCTATGGTACTATCTTGGCCCACTCTAGACACACACTATGGCCGTCTTGATGGTCTTCTTTAGGACTTCTCAAGGCCCGTTCTAGCACTCTCTAGGCCCTCACTATGGGTGTATCTATGTGCCTCTATATTAACTCTCTAGGCCCTCTCTAGGCCCATGCTAGGCCCTCTCTAAGATTGTCTCTATGGTCGTCTAGGCCCCTCTATGCCCTCACTAAGACCATCTCTATAGGACTATCTATGCTGTCTCATGGTTCTCACTATGAATATCTCTATGGTCCTTTCTAGGCCCTCTCTAGGCCCTCACTATTGACGTCACTATGGTCCTCACTATGGCGTCTTTTGGCCCTCACAAGGGCTGTCTCTATGGTAATCTCTAGGACCTCTCCAGGCCCTGTCTAGACCCTCTCTAGGCCCTATCTATGGTCGTCATTATGGTCCTATTTAGGCCCTCACTAGGCCCTCACTATGAATGTCTCTATGGTCATCTCTGGGCCCTCTCTAGGCCCTCAATATGGCCACCTCTACTGTCCTATCTACTCCCTCTCTAGACCCTCCCTATGGCCGTCACAATGGTCCCATCTAGGCCATCTCTAGGTCCTCATTATGACCAGCTCAATGGTCACATCTAGGACTCCTCTAGGCACTCACAATGGCCATATCTATGGTCTTCTGTAGGCATGCTCTAGGTCCTAACTATTACCGTCTCTATGGTCCTCTCTAGGCCCTCTCTAGACCCTCACTATGGCAGTCTCTGTGGTCCCTTCCCAGCACTCTCTAGGACCACACTATGGCCGTCTATATTGTCCTCTCTAGGCCATATCTATGGCCTCACTATGGCCGTCTCTATGTTCCTCTTGAGGCTCTGTTTATGCTCTTACTATGGATGTTTCTATGGTCCTCTTTAAGACCCCTCTATGCCCGAATGCTGGGAGTCCATAAGGTCCTCTCTAGGCCCTCTCTAAGCCATCAGAATGGCGGTCTTTAGGGTCCTTTCTAGGCTCTCTCTAGGCCCTCACTATTCCTGCTTCAATGTTCTCATCTAAGCCCTATCTAGACCCTCACTATGGCCGTCTCTATGCTCACATTTCAGACCTCTCTAGGTTCTCATTTTGGCTGTCTCTATGGTCCTCTCTGGGACCTCTCTTAGCCCTCACTATTGCCATCACTATGGTCCTCTCTAAGCGATTTCTAGGACGTCATTATGGCCATATCTATGGTCCACTCTAGGTACCTTCTAGGTTCTGTTATCATCTCTATTGTCCTCTCCAGGCCCTCTCTAGGCCCTCACTATGACAGTCTCTATGTTCCCATCGCAGCCTTCTCTAGGCCTTCACTTTGGCCCTCTCTATGTTCCCAATTAGACCCTATCTAGGCCCTCACTATGGCCATCACTATGCTCACATTTTGGCCCTCTCTAGGATCTCACTATGGCTGTCTCTATGGTCCTCTCTAGGCCCTCTCTGAACCTTCACTATGGCCGTCACTATGGTCCTCTCTAGGCCCTTTCTAGGCCCTCACTATGGCCATATCTATGGTCCTCTATAGGCACCTTCTAGGTCCTAACTGTTATCATCTCTATTGTCCTCTCTAGACCCTCTCTAGCCCCTCACTATGGCAGTCTCTATGGTCCCATCACAGCCCTCTCTAGGCTCTCACTATGACCATCTACATCGTCCCATCTAGGCCCTTATAGGCCCTCACTATGGTGATCTATATGGTTCCATCTAGGCCCTCTCTATGTTCTCACTCCGACTATCTTTATGGTCCTCTCTAGGCCCTCTCTAGTACCTCACAATGACGGTCTATGGTCCTCTCTAGGCACCTTTTAGGCCCTAACTGTTATCATCTCTTTTGTCCTATCTAGGCCCTTTCTAGGCCCTCATTATGGCAGTCTCTATGGTTCCATCGCAGCTCTCTCTAGGCCCTCACTGTGACCGTATCTATGGTCCCATCTAGGACTGTATAGGCCCTCACTATGGCCGTCTACATGGTCCCATCTAGGCACTCTCTAGGCCTTCACTATGGCCATCTCTATTGTCTTTTATAGGCCTTATCTAGTCCCTAACTATGGTCCTCTCTATGGTCTTCTCTAGGCGCTCATTATGGCCATAATGATGGCTTTTTTAGGCCCTGTAGTTATTCACTGTGGCTGTCTCTATTGTACTCTCTAGGCCCTCTCAATGCCCTCAATGGTCATCAATGCCCGCTTGAGGCCCTCACTATGGCAATCTCAATGGTCCTTTCTAGGCCTCTAGGCACTCACTATGGCTGACTCTATAGTACTCTCTAGGCCTTCTCAAGGCCCTCACTATGGACATCACTTTGGTCCAAACTATGCTCTCTCGAGGTCCTCACTATGGCCATCTCTATGGTCCTCTCTAAGACCCCTCTAGGGCCTCACATTGGCCATCTCTGTGATGCTCTCTAGGACCCCTCTAGGCACTGACTATGGCTGTCTCTATGGTCCTCTATAGGCCCGCTCTAGGCCGTCACTATTGTTGTCACTATGGTCCTATCTAGGCCCTCTGTAGACCCTCACTATGGCTGTCTATATAGTCCTCTCTAGGCTGTCTCAAGGACTTCTATATGGTCATCTCTATGGTAATATCTAGGCCCTCTCTAGACACGCACTATGGCAGTCAGGATGGTCCTCTATAAGACCTTTCTAGGTCCTTTCTAGGCACTATCTAGGCCCTCAATATGGCTGTCATATGGTCTTCTATAGGCCTTCTCTAGGCACTCACTATTGCTGTCTCTATTGTCCTACCTAGACCCTATCTAGTCCCACACTATGGCTATCTCAATGGGCCCATGTAGGCCATCTCTAGTCCCTCACTATGGCCGTATCTATGGTCCTCTCTAGGCACCCTCTAGGCCCTCAATTTTGCTGGTTCTATTGTCCTGTCTAGGCCTTCTCTAGGCCCTCACTATGGCAGTATCTATGGTCCCATCCCGTCCCTCTCTAGGTCCTCACTACAACTGTCTCTATGATCTGACCTAGGCCCCTCTAGGCCCTCACTATGGCCGAATCTATGGTCCATCTAGGCATTCTCTATGTCCACACTATGGCCATATTTGTAGTATTCTCTAGGCCCTCACTAGGCCCTTAGTATTGCCGTCTCTATGGTCCTCTCTATGTCCTCTCTAGGCCCTCACTATGACCGTATCTATGGTCCTCTATAGGACCTCTCTAGGATCTCCCTAGCCCCTCTCTAAGCCCCCACTATAGCTGTCTCTATAGTCCTTTTCTATGACCACTCTAGGCACTCACTATGGCCATATCTATGGTCCTTTCTAGGCTCTATCTAGGCCTTCACTATGGCCGTCTCAATGGTCCTTTCTAGGCCCTCTCTAGGCACTTACTATAGCCATCTCTATGGTCCTATCTAGACCCTCTCTAGGCTCTCACTACGACCGTTTCTATGGTGTTTTCTAGTCTCCCTATAGGCCCTCTCTATAGTTGTCTCTATGGTCCTCTCTATGCCTTCTCTAGACCCTAACTATGGCCATATCTATGGTCCTTTATAGGACCGCTCTAGGGCCTCCCTATACCCTCTCTAGGCCCACACTATAGCTGTCTTTATGGTCCTTTCTAGAACCTCTCTAGGCCCTCTCTAGACCCTACCTAGGCCCTCATTATGGTCGTCTCTATGGTCCTTTCCTGGCCCTCTCTAGACCCTCACTATGGCCGTCTCCATGGTCTTATCTAGGCCCTCTCTAGACCTTCACTATGGCCTACTCAATGGTCACATCTAGGCCCTCTCTAGGCCCACCCTATGGCCTTATCTATGGTCCTCTCTAGGCATCCACTAGGCCCTAACTATGACTGTCTCTATGATCATCTCTAGCCCCTCTCTAGGCCCTCATTATGGCCATCTTTATAGTTCAATCAAGGCCCTTTCTAGACCTCAGTATGGCCATCTCAATGGTCCTATCTAGGCCCTCTCTAGGCCCTCACTATGGCTGTCACTATTGTCTTCTGTAGGCCCTCTCTAGACCCTCCCTATGTCTGTCTCTATGGTCTCTAGGCCTTCACTATGGTTTTCTCTACGATCCTCTCTATGCAGTCTCCAGGCACTCATTATGGCTGTCTCTATTGTCCCCTCTAGTTCCTGACTAGGCCACCTTTAGGCCCTCACTATGGCCATCTCTATGGTCCCATCTAGGCCCTCTCTAAGGCAGTCTCTATGGTCCTCTCTAGGCCCTGTCTAGGTTCTCACTATGGCCTTCTCTATGGTATGCTATAGGCTGTCTCTAGGACCTCACTATGGCTGTCTCTAGACCTTACTATGGCTGTCTCTAGGTCCTCTCTACGACCTCTCAAGGCACTATCTAGGCCCTTTTAAGGCACAAAATATGGCCTTCCTTATGGTCTACTCTAAACGGTCTCTAAGCCTCACTAGGGCTCTCTCTATGGTCCTCCTAGGACCAATCTAGGCCCTCTCTAGGCCCACTCAGGCCATCACTAGGGCCGTCTCTATAGTCCCCTCTAGTCCCTCACTATAGCCCTCACAATTACCATTTCTATTGTCTTCATTAGGCCCTCTCTAGGCCCTCACTATGGTAGTTCTTATGGTCCCATCATAGGCTGTCTCTAGGACTGCACTATGGCCATCTCTATAGTCCCATGTAGCCCTCTTGAGGACCTCACAATGGTCTTCTCTTGGCACCTCTAGCCCTCATTATTGCTGTCTCTATGATTCTCTCTAGGCCTCTAAGGCACTCACTATGGCTGTATATATGGTCCTCTCTAGGCCCTCTAAGGCCCTCTATGGCACTCACTTTGTCGTCTGTATGGGCTCTTTTTGCTCTCTTTAGGAACTCACTATGGTAGTCTCGATGGTCTTCTCTAGGCTCTCTCTAGTTTCTCCCTATAGCCATCTCTATGGTTCTATCTAGTCCCTTTCTATGCCCTCACAATGAATGTCTCTATGGTCCCATCTTGGCCCTCTCTAGGCCTTTACTAGACCATCTCTATGGTCACATCTTGGCCCTTCTAGGTCCTCATTTTGCCAAATCAAAGGTCACATCTCAGCCCTCTCTAAGCCCTCACTATGACCGTTCGATGGTCCCATCTAGGCCCATCTTTGACCTCTCTATGGCCATGTTTTTGGTCCCCTCTTGGCCCTCTAAGCCCTCAACATGTCAGTCTCTATTGTGATCTCTAGGTTCCCTCTAAGCCCTCTCTTTGATTCTCTCTATAGTCCTCTCTAGCCCTCTCTAGGCCATCACTATGGCTATCTCTATGGTCACCTATAGGTTTCTAGGCCCTCTCTAGGCCCTCACTATGGCCATCTCCATGGTCTTCTCTTGGCCCTTTCTAGAACCTCACTATGGACTCTCAATGATCACATTGAGGCACTGTCTAGGTACTCAGTATGTCCATATCTATGGTCCTGTCTAGGTATCACCTAGGCCCTCACTATTACAGTCTCTATGGCCTCTCTAGGCCCTCTCTAGGCCCATTACATGGTCATATCTATGGTCAACTCTAGGCCCCCTATATGCCCACATCGGCCAGTATTAGGTCCTCTATGGCCCTCTCTGACCCCACTATGTCATATCTATGGTCTTCTCTAGGCCCCTCTCTAGGCCATCATATGGCTTCTTTATTCCAATCTAGGGCCCTCCTAGACCTCACTATGGTCGACTCATGGTCCTCCCTAGACCCTCTCTAGGCCCTGACTATGAACGTCTCTATGGTCCTCTCTAGGCCCTGTCTAGGCTCACACTCTGGCAGTCTCTATGACCTCTCTAGCCTCTCTAGGCTCTCAATTATGTTCATCTCAATGGACCCACTCTAGGCCTTGTTTAGTTAGGCCCTCACTAGGTCCCATCTATGACCTGTCTTAGGCCCTCACAAGGGTCGCATTCTATGTCCTCTATAGGTCCTCTCTAGGCCCTCACTATGGCATCTCATGGCCCTCTGTAGGCCCTTTAAAGCCCTCACTATGGTCATCTTATGGTCCATCATCTATGCCATCTCTAGGCCCTCACTATGGCAATGTCTATGGCCTCTCTAGACCCTTTATAGGCCAACACTATGACCGTCACTTGGTCCTCTCTAGGGCTGCTCTGTGCCCTCACTATGGCAAACTGTATGGAGATATCTAGGACCTCTCTAGGCCCCAACATTGGCAGTCTCTATGGTCCCTCTAGGCCCTTTCTAGGAACTAATTGGTTATATGTCCTTCCTAGGAATCCTCCAAGCCTCCATGGCGTCTCTATGGTCCCATTCAAGCCCAATCTATAACCCTCAATATGGCGGTCTCTAGGCCCTTCAGGCGCTGTTTAGGCCCACTAGGCCCCCTCTGTGGGGCGGTGGCTGGGGAAAACCCCGGGGGGGGCCCCCGGTTGAGCAATTTTGGGAAACCCCCACCTTTATCGGGCGGCAGGTGTTAAACTCGGCCCCCGCCCGGTTTTCCATTCAGCTTCGCCCCCACATTTTCCCCACAGAGGGTTCGGGGGCCACCAGTCACGTAGGCATGCACCATCATGCAGATGGCCATTCCCCCCTCATCCAACCATTAGGGGTTTCCTGTACCCACCTGCCCCTGCCCTTAAACCCCTCAAAAACCCCCCGTATTTTTGGGGCCTGTTCCAAGTAAAGGCGCGCAAAGATCCACCCCGGGTTTTGGGAGCTTCGTTGCGGGATTTACCCCCCCGCCGCCCAGCTGTGCCTCACTGAGGGCATCGGGGAAAAAGAGCTGAAAATTTTTGGGGCTGTAGCACTTTCCCTCTCCCCGCCACCGCTGGTGGGAGGGCAAAGCAGCAACACCCGGTTCCCCCAGAACCTCCAGCCTAGGGCCGAGACGCTTTTCGCACCCGCCTTGGAGACCATCATGGGCCGGGTGGGCCCCGGCCCTACAGCGGCGACCAACTTGGGCTTGCTCCCACCCCATTAAAAGAACGGGGCCGCCTGACCTGCGCGCGTTCCCCCTTTTGAGCACCTTCTCAATCTCACTCTCCTCCCTACTGTGACCCGGACAACCCAACAACTCCACAAAAGCAAGACTGCCAGAAGGTAAGTCCATTACTCTAAAGCCAAAAATCTAATTTTCCCCTGTTTTTTTCCGCCCCGACCCTTTTGCGCGGATAAAAAAGCCAAGGAAAAAAGACCCCCTTTTGGCCCCCGAGGGGACTCTCTGGGGGTTGGTTTTTAAGGTTCCTCGGCCCCCTGTTTTAAAATTTCCCAAAAAGCCCCCCCCGGCTTGGAAAAAAAATCTCTATCAAAACCCTTCAAAAAAAAAAAAAAATAAATCTGGTGATGCCAAACCATTTAAAAGCCACAGGGGGTTTTCCAGAATCCTGAATCTGTGAAAAAACCCTTTCCCCCTTTGGGGTCCCCTTTTGGGAACCCCCCAAAACCCCTCGGCAAAAAGGCCCCTTCCCTTTTTAAAAAAGTTTTTCCCCCCTCTTTTTTATCATGGGGAATCAACATCAAAAAAGAAATCAATCCTCAGGAAAAAAAAGTTTCCAACTAATTCCCAAGGGTAAAAAAAAACCAAAAAAAAAAAACCCCCTTGGGGTTTTTTGGGGGAAAACTTCAGATACCCCCCGCAGGGGTGAGGACAAAAATTAAAAGCGCAATTCATGGGGGCAGGTAGTTCCCCCATAAAAAACAAAATCCCAAGGGGAAAAAAAAAGGCCCCCTTTTGGTTTTTTTACAATTTACTGCAATTCCCAAAAATATGGGGCCAAAACAAAAAGGGACAGACAGGAACAATCAATTTTTAAAAGGCCCCCAGTCAAAGGAAACCCAAAGATCAAGGCCACCAAAAACCCCATTTCAGATCTTCACCCCCTTCCCCCCAAAACAAAAAGAGAAAAAAAAACCCATCTTCCACCCCCCCCAAATTATGCCTTAGAAAAAAACCCCCCAAGCATCTGCCCTCGGCCCCCCCCCCCCCCATCCAAAGGGAAGACTCCTTAAAAATTCCAAAAAGGGCTCCGCCTGCCCCCCCCAAATTTCCCCCCAACCCCAAAAAGAAAATGAATCCCCCCCCCCTTTTTCCCAAAGCTGCAAAGTAAAAAAACCCCAGAGCCTGCAGATAAAACCCCTGCCAAATCCCCAACCCCTCAACCAAACAACAATTTGAAAAATTTTGGGGGGCTCTCAAAAAAAAACTAATCCTGCCCCCCCCGGTCCGGGGGGTTTGATACAGAATCGAGACCCAAAAAAGGGTCGAGAAAAACCGTTAATATCAAAAAAAAAGAACTAAACCATTAACGGTACCCACGCCAACCCCCCCCCCTTTTAAAAGGGGTAGGCAAGCAGTAAAGGAAGATGGCTTTTTATGCACCATGGACAAAATTTTCCTACAGACCCCTATTCCAAATTTTTTAAGGGGAAATACCCCCCCCAAAATTGGGGGAGAATTTGCCGCTCGGGGGTCTTCCTGGCCCAATTATATAAAGGGGGGGTTTTCTACCCCTGATGAATGCCTCAAAATTTTAGGAAAAAAAAAGCGAGGGGTGAGGGGCACCCCATGGCCTTTTAAAAAAACTTTGGCCCGGGGAAAATTTCCTACGGGGGGGCCCGAAGCAACTCACCAGCAGGGTATAAAAAAAAAGTAAAACCCCTTTGGGCCCTTCAGGTTGGAAAAGGCAACCCCACCCCAGGGTCAGAAAACCCCCCCTCCCCTCCTTTTCCCCACCCCGAAGGTGGGAAATTTTCCCATTGATTTTATCCTCAGAACTAAAATAAGCTTAAAAAAAAAATTTTCCCAAAAAACCCCCAGGTAGGGCCCCCTTCTTAAAAAATTTTTTTGGGAAGGGGTTTTTCCTCTAAAATTAGGCTAGCCCCCGGGTTCGGGAAAAAACACCTGTGGTTTTATTGGGAAAAACCCAAAAATTTGGGAAACCCGGGGGCCCCACCATTTTAAAACCGAGCCCAGGCATTTTGGGCCCGCAGTAAAAACAGAAGGGGGTTGCTTTAGATGGGAAGGGGGGGATCAGGGGGGAAAAACCCCCAAAATCTATTTTCCCTAACAAATTTTTTCCCCCTAAGACCATTTTTCCTCGCTGCAAAAAAGGTTTCCCCCCTGGAGGAAGCATTTTAAAAGCTCGAAAATGATAGGGAGGGTTTGGGGCACTAAACCCCCTTTTAAAAATTTTTAAAAGGGGAACCCCCCCAAAACCCCGACGAAAGGGGAAATACCCCCGTAAGGCCTTGGGGGGGTGGGGGTCTAGAAGGCTCCCCCCAAAAAAATTTAAACCAAAAAATTTGAGAAAAAACCTTCAAGTGTCTTTTGTTTTGGGGGGAGATCGGAAAAATTTTTTAAGAAAAAAGGGGTCCCACAAGGGCCCCTTAATTTTTTGGGGGCCCCGTCCGGGGCATGGGGGTACCTCCCGCTGGAAAACCCAAACCCGGAATTAAAAAGTGGGGGGGCCCCCAGGGGGGTCCCCGGCCCCCTACGCCCCCGGGGGGCTAAAATGGCCACAAATCTTTTAGGGAGATTTTTTTTACAGGCCCTGGGTTGGGTTTTTTTCCCCCCAAACCCGAAAGAAATCAAATAAGGGGGGAAAAAAATTTTTAAATTTTGAAAATTTTAGACAAAGAACCAAATTTCCCCCTTTTTTAAATAAAACCCCAAAATTTAGGGGGCCCCTGTCAGATTTAAAAACTCCTGCCTTGATTGGCTCCCGATAAGGGGGTTTTTGGGGGTTTCCCAAAGGGGCCCTTTTAAGGGGGGGAAATTAGGGGCCCTTTAAAAAAACTTTTTAGAAGAACAACTGTTTTACAAACATCCCCCCCCACATCCATGGAACACCCCTGTTTTGCTATAAAAATAGTTCAGGGGGGTGAGACTATTACAAGTATTGAGGGCAATTAATAAAACCATGCGAATCTGGTGCCCCCCGCAAAGGGGGCTACCCCACATCTCAAGCCATTCCTGCCAATGTTCCCTATTAGCAATTAGACATAAAAGACTGGTTTTTTTTCCATCCCTCTCCCCCCAGGACTGTGAACGATTTGCTTTCTCAGTACCTCCCATCAACAACTCTGGCCCAGCCTCCGACATGAGTGGACTGTTCTCCCCCAGGGAATGGCTAACAGTACTACCATTTGTCAAGAGGCTGTAGCCACTGCATTAAAACCCTATTAGAAAAAGGTCTTTAGTCTATCATTACATGATGACATTCTTTTATGGGGGTATGGCTCTACCTACCCTAATACCTTCCCATTCAGCTAATACCTTCCCTATCTGCTCTAGGATTCAAAATAGCCCCCTCACAAAATCCAACTATATTCTTCCCAGTGCATTTTTAGTAACAGAGATCTCCCTTACTTCAATACGCCCCCTCAAACCCACTCTTTCCTCCCTAAAAAAATTAACTCTTGCCTCCCTCCAGAGTTTTTGGGCAACCTTAACTGGCTTAACCCTGGTCCACCTTCCCACAAAACACCCTTCAACCCCTCTTTAAAACCCCCTGAAGGGAGTAAGAGTCCCTCTTCCCCAAGGACACTGTCCCAGAAGCAGTTCAAAGCCCCTAAAATCTGTCAATTCAGCCCTAAAAGATATGGCTCTGTAGATATGACCCAACAATACCTGTACATCTCCTTTCTTTAACTCCTCCCCTACGCTTGTAGGAGCCCTTTACCAGCCAAAGGAGTGCTAGAATGGCTCCATACCCCGAGGGTGGTGCACCCGAGTTTTTTAAATGAAGTGGATGCACTCGCCAAATGATTAAAAATGGCAGGGAGAGAGCCTTTAAAAAACCTGGGAAAGAACCCGATGTTCTTGTCACCCCCTTCTCCCTCTTTCCCATATTCCCAAAGGCTAATCAGAAACCATTCCCCACTTCGCTATCAGCCTATAGGGTTCCCAGGACAAATTGACAATCATTAATCCTGACGAAAAATGGACAGCTGCCCTCCCTTTGTTACGATGGCTACCCCAAAACTATTCTCCAGAGATCCCATAAAGGAGCTCCCTCCATATTTACAGATGGGAGGAAAGAGGGGGCTGCAGCTATAATATAACTTACTTTCCGGAAGATGAAGCCCCCCATCCTTCGATTCAAAGAACTCCCCCCCACTCCCCCAATACAAAGAAATATATGCCATTTAAACTAGCCTTAAAAGAAGTCAAGGGCCCCCTTAACCTCTTTTCAGACAGTGGTATATGCTGTCAATTTGCTTCCCTGGTTGTCGAGTTCATTTGTCAAACTAGATGACAACCCACATCCCCTCTTATCATACAAGTCTCCGCGTCCTACAGGAGAGAGCCTCCCTAATCTATATCCAGCAATCAGGATCTCACAGTCCCTGCCAGGTCCTATATCGAGGGAAATGCACTCGCTGACCAAACTGCCTCAACAGGGGACATTCATAGCCTCCACTGAGCAAGCAGACCATTTCATTCAACACACACACAAATCTAAAGGGGCTTCATGCTCGCTTTCCCCACATACCCCTTTGCTCAGCTCCAAAGGATAATAAAAACCTGTGCTCTTGTGCGTCCCTCATTACCCCCCAGCTTTACAAACCTGGGCACCAAATCCCGAGGCCTCAAATCTAATGCCTTATGGCAAATTGATGTTTCCCATGTTCCCCAATTCGGTAGACAAAAATATGTTTTTGTAACCGTGGATACCTACTCACATTTTTTATAGGCTACAGCCCAGGACTTAGTGAGAACTCAAAAAGGCTAATTTACCATATGCTCTCCACCTTTGCCATCATGGGCATTCCTCACAGATAAAAACTGACAATGGCCCAGCCTTCACTATCGCTCAATTTAAAAAACTTTCTGTGCACACTGGGAAAATTGTCCATCATACGGGAATTCCCCACAAACCTCAGGGCCAAGGAATAGTAGAAAGAACACACCAGACCCTGAAGGCCCAACTACAGAAACAACAGACCACCACTTATCCCCCCAATGTACAATTAATGATGGCCCTTACTACCCTAAAACATATTTAACATCTACAAAACCTCCAGACACCCTCCTATTTCCCTCCATTGGCACGCACCAAAATTAGCTCCCCCTATCCTAGTACGATGGCGAGATCCTTTAGATGGAATTTGGAAAGGACCAGACCCCCTCCTTACAACTGGGAGGAGTTTTGCTTGTGTCTTTCCACAGGACCAGCCTAAGCCTATCTGGGTCCCTGCCAAAATGTCCAACACCACCCCACCAACCAAGAAGATGGCCCACCTCTCACTAACAGATCAAGAACCCAGGACGGGGAAGAGAAGGCAGAGGAGACGCCATGCACAGAGGAGCAGCAGGATTTCCTGGAAGGACATCCATGACCTGATGACAGCTGTCCAGGCCATGTGCCCTCCACAAGCCCCCCTCTCCTCTATTCTCTTGGGCTGTTTTTGTCATCCTTCATGCTAACTCTGCTACCGCCTAGCCTCTCCCTAGCCTTCCCAACACCTACCATTGGAGATTCAATTTGCCAGGGAAACCTACAACGGACACAACAAAGTTATAGGAACCCAGGACTGCCCACTTGAAGGATGTCGAACCAAGACTGAGATTCCCCTGCACCCGGAAATCCATCTCCACTATCCCCAGCCCTTTTCTCTGCTTTCCTTACTGAAACACAGGTGAATGTCTCCAGGAGGTCTCCACATATGGAGGTTGCAGATATTGGAGCTGCAAGATGGAATCCACCAGCCGTGGTGGCACCATGTTCACCAACCTTAAAACTCATTTTTCAGCTTTCTATCAGTGATCCATGGAATGAACGTTGGCGAATCGGAGTCATGGGTAAACTCTACCCCAACGGCTATGCCCAGATACCCAGTAGCTGACCTACACATCTCCCATGAACTTGTCCCTGCCCCGAAAATCAGCCTTTACCCATGCTAATATTATCCGACAGGAGAACCAGTCTCAGGAGGAACTCCAGGCTACCCTCTCCTGGCTACAGTACATCCAATATGCAGCAAACCTCCTTCCCTTAACTACTCACCCCAATTCTTCCCAATGTTTTTTCTGCCCTCTCTCTCCCGAACCATTATTAACAGCTGTTCCCATTAACTTTTCCCTTTACGACCTCCACGGACCCCTGCCTGTGAGGAAAACACAAGATATTCCTCTCTTTGACCTAACCCTACCTCTTTGCCTTGTAGGGCCCTCCTCAAAAACCCCATCTTACATGTGCCCATGTCATCACCATCACCAAATCAGTATGTGTTAGCCCTCCTGCCCTCCTCTGGTGCAAAGGAACGTACAGGTGCCTGTATCAACCCTCATTTTCAGGGCTCCTGTGCCCCCGGATTGTTGTCCCCCAGGTCTATCTCTATGAACCCGAAGAACTCGCCTTGCAGATGGGAGGAAGCCGAAAGAAGAGGAGATCTTCATCCCTCTGCTCATTGGACTAGGCCTTGCTGTTTCGCTTGGTGCTACTGGAACTGCTGGAGCAGCCCTTGTCCAAACACAACATCTGGCTGGTGACTTCCAGGACAAGCTTTACCAGGCCATGGCCTCTACTACAGACAGCCTTGAATCCCTCCAACGCCAGATAACCTCTTTGGCAGGAGTCGCTCTCCAGAACCGGAGGGCCCTAGACTTGTTTGACTGCTGAACAAGGGGGGACTTGTGTTTTGCTGGGGGAGGAATGTTGCTTCTATGTCAATGAGTCTGGGCTGGTAGAACAAGATGTACAAACTCTCAAAGAGCTCTGGGGGAACCTCGGGCACGCTATACTCCCAATACCCCTAACCCTTGGTACTCTAACCCCTTGAGAACTGGATTCTTCCCCTCCTTGGCCTATATTAGCCATTGGAGCTTTACTTCTCCTGGCACCCTGCCTCCTTCAGTTCCTAAAGCAGGAGATGGGTAGCCTTGCAAAGGTAACTACCAATCAGGTCTGGTTCAATATCAAACTGTTCCCGACATAGAAGATACTTATCCTGATGACACCTCTCCTTTATAAAAGAAAAGGGGGAGTTGTGGGAGGTCGGCGCGGAAGCAGCGGGTACCTGGTTGAGCAAGTCTTGAATCCTGGACCTTTATCAGGACGCAGGTGTTCAGCTCTGCCCCCAGGCCCTGGTTCTTCTCATTCAGCTTCAGTCCTCCACATTCCCTCCCACAGAGAGGTTTGTGGCCACCGTCAGTAGGCATAGCACCATCATGCAGATGAGGGCATTCCCAACCCTCAGTCCAAGCCAATAAGGGGTTACCTGCTGCCCACCTGCCCCTGACCTTAACCCACCTCAAACTGTATATATTTGGGGTCCTGATTCAAGTAAAGGCGCGCACAAGATCCACCCCGGTGTCTGGGAGCTTCTGTTGCGGGATTTCCCCCCTCGCCGGCCAGCTGATGCCTCACTGAGGCGCCTCGGAGAATAGAGCTGTAACACTTTGGAGCTGTAGCACTTTCCTCTCTCCGCCCCCACCGCTGGCTGGCAGAAGCAAAGCAGGCAACAGCCAGGCTTCCCCTGCCAGAACTCTCCAGACATTCACGGGCAGAGACAGCCGTCGTTCGCACCCGCCTTCGGAGACCATCATGGGACCAGACTGGGCCAGTCCTACAGTCTCTATGGTCGAAACTAGGCCCTCCCTAAGCACTCACTATGGCCATTTCAATGGACCTTTCTAGGTACCATATATGCCCTGACACGGGCATCTAAATCATCCATTGTTTGCCATCTCTAGGCCCTCACTAAGGCCATCAATATTGTCCTCTCTAGGCCCTTTCTAGGCCCTCACTATAGCCATCTCTAAGGTCCTCTGTAGGCCCTCTCTAGGACCTCACTATGACCATCTCTATAGTCCTCTCTAGACCATCTCTATGGCTGTCTCTATGGTCCACTCTAGGCTGTCTCGAGGCCCTACTATATCTGTCTCTATGGTCCACACTAATTCCTCTCTATGCCCTCTCTATACCCTCTCTAGTCCCTCACTATGGTTTTATCTATGGTTCTGTCTAGGCCCTCTCTAGGCCCTCACTATGGCTGTCTTGATGGTCCTCTCTCAGTATTGTGTAGGCCATCACTAGGGCTGAATATATGGTCCTCTCAAGGCCCCTCTAGTCCCTCACAATGGCCATATCTATGGTCCTCTCTAGGAACCCTCTAGGCCCTCACTACAGCAGTCTCTATGGTCCTCTCTAGGCCTCTCTAGGCCCTCAATATGGTCATCTATATGGTCCTCTCTAGGAATCCTCCAGGCCTTCAGAATGGCCGAATATGTGATCCTCTCTAGGCTCTCTCAGGCACTCACTTTGACCATCTCGATGGTCCTCTCTAGGCCATTACCAGGCCCTCACTATGTCTGTCTCGATAGTACTTTCTAGGCCCTCACTAGGCCCCTCTACTTTGGCCATTTTATAGTCCTACCTAGGGTCATTTTAGGCCCTCACTATGGCTGTCTCTATGGTCCTCTCTAGAACTGTCTCTAGATCCTCACTCTGACTGTCTGTATGGTTCTCACTAGGCTCCTGCTGTGCCATCAATATGGCAATCTCTAAGGTGGTCTCTAGGCTTTCTCTAGGCCCTCACTAAGTCCATCTCTATGGTCCTATCTAGGCCCTCTCTAGGCCCTTTCTAGACCCTCACAATGGCCGTCCCTATTGTCCTCTTTAGGCCCCTCTAGACCCTCACTATGACTGTCTATGTGGTCTTCTCTAGGCCCTCACTATGGTCGTCTTTATGGTCCCATCTACACCATCTCTAGGAACTGAATATGGCCATCTCTATGGTCCTTTCTGGCAACCCTCTAGGCCCTCACTATGGCAGTCTCTATGGTCCTGTCTATGCTTCTCTAGGCCATCACTATGGCCTTCTGTATGGTCCAATTTAGGAAGCGTCCTCGCCCTCAGTATGGCCGTTTCTATGGTCCTCTCTAGTCCTGCTCTAGTTGCTCACTATTGCCATCTCTAGGGTCCCATCTAGGCTCTCTCCAGGCTCTCACTATTGTCATTCCTATGGTCACATCTAGGCCCTTTCTAGGCTGTCAATATGGCCATCTCTATCGTCCCATCTAGGCCCTCTCTGGGCCCTCACTATAGCCATTTCTATTGGCCATCACGAAGGCCGTCTATATGGTCCTCTCTAGGCATGCTCTAGGCCCGCACTATGCCCATCTCAATGGTCCTCTTCAATCCCCATCTATGCCTTCACTATGGCAGTCTCTGTGGTCCTCTCTAGGCCCTCACTATGGCCATATCTATGGTCTTCTCTAGGAACCCTCTATTCCCACACTCTGGCAGTCCCTATGGTCTTCTCTAGAACCTCTCTAAAAACTCAATATGGCCATCTCTATGGTCCTCTCTAGGAACCCTCTAGACAATATGGCAGTCTCTTGGTCTTCTCTAGGATTTCTCTAAGCCCTCACTATGGCCATCTATGGTATTCTCTAGGAATACTTCAAGCTCTCAGAATGGCTGAATCTGTGGTCCTTTCTAGGCTCTCTCTGGCCCCTCACTATGGCCTTCTCGATGCTCCTCACTAGGCCTCCTCTAAGCCCTCACTATGCCAGTCTCTATGTCCTCTCAAGGTCCCCTGTAGGCCCTCACTATTGCCGAATCTATGCTTCCCGTCTAGGCCCTCTCTAAACCCTCATTATGGCTGTCTCTATGGTCCTCATTTGCCCTCTCTATAGCCCTCACTATGGTTATCTCTATGGTCCCATCTAGTCCTTCACTATGGCTGTCTCTATGGTCCAATCTGGGCCCTCTCTAAGAAATCACTATGGTTGTATCTATGGTCCTCACTAGGCCCTATCTCGGCCCTCACTATTGCCTTCTCTATGGTCCTGTCTAGGCTCTCTCTAGGCCGTCACTGTGGCCTTATCTATGGTCCTATCTAGGCCCCCTCTATGCGTGCACTATGGCCATCTCAGTGGACCTTTCTAGGTACCCTATATGCCCTCACTATGGCCTTCTGTATGTTCGTCCTTAGGCTCTCGCTACGCTCTCATTATGGTCGTCTCGATGGAACTCTCTTTGCACTCTTTAGGGCATCACTATGGTCATCTCTGTGGTCCCATGTATACCCTTTCTAGGCCCTTATTATGGCCATATCTATGGTTCTCTCTATGCCTCCTCCATGCCCACACTCTCGCAGTCTCTATGGTCCTCTCTAGGCCCTCTCTAGGAACTCAATATAGCCATCTCTATGGTCCTCACTAGGAACACTTAGACCTTCACTATGGCAATTTCTATGATCCACTCTATGCCTTCTCTAGGCCATCACTATGGCCATCTAAATGGTCCTTTCTAGGAATCCTCCAGGCCCTCACTATTGCATTCTCTATGAAACCTATCCAAGCTCTCTCTATAGCCCTTACTTGGCAGTCTCTCTGGTCCTCTCTAGGCCCTCGCTAGGATCTCAATATGGCCATCTCTATGATACTCTCTAGTAACCCTCTAGGCCCTCACTATGGCTGTCTCTATGATCCTCTCTATGCACGTCTCGAGGCTGTCTTTATGATCCTCTCTAGGCCCTCTATAGTCCCTCACTATGACCGTCTGTATGGTCCTCTCTAGGCCCCCTCTGTGCCCTCACTATGTCAATCTCTATGGTGCTCTCTAGGCCTTCACAATGGCCTCTCTATGGTATCCTCTAGACCCCTACTATGAATGCAATTTGGCAGTCTCTATAGTCCTCTGTAGGCCCTATCTATGTCCTCACTATGGTCATCCATGGACCTCTCTAGGCCCTCTCTAGGCCCTCACTATGGCCGTCTCTACCGTTCTCTTGGCCCCGTGTAGGTCCTCATTACGGCCTTCTATATGGTCCCATCTATGCCCTCTCTAGGTAGTCACTCTGACTGTATCTATGGTCCTATTTAGGTCCACTCTATGCCCTCACATTGGCTATCTCAATGGTGTAATCTAGCCCTCTCTAGTCCCAAACTATGGCCGTCTCTATGGTACAATCTATGCCCAAACTAGGCCATCACTATGGCCATCTCTATGGTCCTCTCTAGACCCTCTTTAGACCCTCACTATGGCTGTCTCTATGATCCTCTCTATGCCTGTCTCGAGGCCCAACTATAGCTGTCTTTATAGTCCTCTCTAGTTCCACTCTAAACCTCTCTAGGCCCCCACTATTGCCGTCTCTATGTCCTCTCTAGGCCCTCTCTAGGCCCTCTCGAGGCCCTCTCGAGGCCCTCAGTATGGTCATCTCTATGGTCGTCTGTAGGCAATCTCTATTAACTCAATATGTCCGTCTCTATGGTCCTCTCTAGGCCCACTCTATGGCCGTCTCTATGGTCCTCTCTAGGCCGTCTTGAGGAGTTAATATGGCTGTCTTTATGGTGCTTTCTAGGTCTTCTCTAAGCCCTCTCTAGGGCCCTGTAGGCCCTCACTATTGTTGTATCTATGGTCCTATCTAGGCCTCTCTAGGCTCTCACTATTGCCATCTCGATGGTCCTCTCTAGATCCTCACTAGGCTCTCACTATGGCCATCTTTATAGTCCTCTCTAGGGCCCTGTAGGCCCTCACTAGTGATGACTCTATGGTCCTCTCTTGGCCCTCTCTAGTCCATCATAATTGCCATCTCTATGGTCATTTCTAGGCCCTCACAATGCCCACAATCTGGCAATTTCTATGGACATCTCTAGGCCCTATCTAAGCCCTCACTATGGTTGTCTCTATGGTCCTCTCTAGGCCCTCTCCAGGTCCTCACTATGGCAGTCTCGATGTTCCTCTCTAGACCCTCACTAGGCTCTCACTCACTATAGCTGTCTTTATAATCCTCTCTACACCTACTGTAGACTCTCACGATGGCCATCTCCATGGTCCTGTCTAAGCCTCTCCAGGTCCTCACTATGAATGTTTCTATGGTCCTCTATAGGCCCAATTTGTGCCCTCACCTCGGCAGTCTATATGGTGCTCTGTATGCCCTCTCTAGGAACGCAATATGGTCATCTCTATGGTCCTCTTTAGGCCCCCTCTATTTCTGCACTCTGGTAGTCTCTATGGACCACTGTAGGCCATCTCTAGGCCCTCACTATGGTCCTATGGATGGACCTCTTTAGGCCCTATCTAGGCCCTCACTATGTACATCTCTATTGTCTCATCTATGCCCTCTCTAGGCCCTCACTATTTCCTTATCTATGGTCTTCTCTAGGAACCCTCTAGGCCCTCACTATAGCAGTCTCAATGATCCCCTCTAAGCCTTCTTTAGGCCCACATTATGGCCATCTTATGGTCTTCTCTAGGAATCCTCAAGCCTTCGAATGGCTGAATCGGTGGTCCTTTCTAGGCTCTCTATGGCCCTCAATATGGACATCCAATCGTCCACCAGACCTGCTCTAGGCCCTCACTATGCCCATCCTATGGTCCTCTCTAGTCCATTTCTGGGCCCTCACTATGGCTTTCTCTATGGTCCTCTCTAGGACCTATCTAGGCCCTTTCTAGGCCTACCTAGGCCCTCACTATGGCCGTCTCTATGATCTCTCTAGGCCGTCTCAAGATCCGCACTGTGACTGTCTCTCTGGTCCACTCTAGGCTCCATCTCTGCACTCAATATGGCAGTCTCTATGGTGGTCTCTAAGCCTTCTCTAGGCCCTCCATAGGGCCGTCTCTATGGTCCTCTCTAGGCCCTCTCTAGGCCCTCTTTAGGCCCTCACAATGGCCTTCTCTATTGTCCTCTGTAATCCCCCTCTAGTCCCTTACTATTCCATCTATATGGTCCTCTCTATGCCCTCGCTAGGCCCTCATTATGGTCGTCTCAATGGACCCTTTCTAGACACTTTCTAATCCCTCACTATGGTCATCTCTATGGTCCAATCTATGCCCTCCCTAGGAATTCAATATGACCATCTCTATGGTACTTCTAGCAACACTCTAGGCTTTCACTATTGCTGTTGTCTATGGTCCTTCCTAGCCTTCTCTAGGCACTCACTATGGCCATCTATGTGGTCCTCATTACAAATCATCCACGCCCTCAGTATGGCCGTATCTATGGTCCTCTCTAGGCCTGGTCTAGGCCTTCACTATTGCTGTCTCTATGGTCATCTGTAGGCCATCTCTAGACCCTCACTAGGGCCATCTCTATGGTCCTCTCTAGGCCCTCTCTAGGCCCTCACTATGGTCCTGTCTAGGCATTTCTCTATGCCTGCACTCTAGCAGTCTCCATGGTTCTTTCTAGACAACTCTAGGGCCCCAAAATGGCAGTCTATATTGTCCTCTATAGGACCCTCAGGACCTCGATATGGCCATCTCTATTGTCCTAACTAGGCCCACTCTAGGAATCAATATAGCCATTTCTATGGTCCACTCTAGGAACCCTCTAGGCCCTCACTATGGCAGTCTCTATAGTACTTCTAGACCTTTTCTAGGCAATCACTATGGTCATCTATATGGTTCTCTCTAGGAATCCTCTAGGCAATCAGTATGACTGTATATGTGGTACTTTCTTGGCCCTCTCTAGGCCCTCTACTATGGCCCTCACAATGGTCCTCTCTAGGACTGTTCTAGGCCCTCAATATGGTCGTCTCTATGATACCGTATGAGCTCTCCTATGACTCACTATGGCAGTCTCTATGGTCCTTTCTAGGTCCTCTCTAGGCCCTCACTATGGCCGTCTCTAAGGTTCCCTCTAGGCCCTCTCAAGCCCTCACTATGGTCATATCTATGGTCCACTCTAGGCTGTCTCGAGGCCCTACTATGGTTGTCTCTATGGTCCTCTCTAGTTCCACGTTTTAAGCCCTCACTAGATCCTCTCTAGGACCTCACTTTGGTCATATCTATGGTCCTGTCAAGGCCCACTCTAGGCCCTCATTATGGCCGGGTGGATTTTCCTCTATAGGCTCTCTCTAGGTCTCAATTTTGCCATCTTTATGGTCCTATCTAGGCCCCTCAAGGCCCTCGCTATGGTCGCCCTATGGTCCTCTCTAGGCTCTATTTAGACCCTCTCTTTGACGGCTCTATGGTCCTCTCTATGCCCCTCTATGCCACACTATGGCAGTCTCTATGGTGCTCTCTAGGTCCTATATAGGCCCTCACTATGGCTGTCTCTATTGTCCTCTCTAGGCCCCCTCTTGTCCCACTATGGCTGTCTCTATGGTCTCCTTAGGCTCTCGCTAGGCTCTCACTATGGTCGTCTCCATGGACCTCTCTAGTCCCACTTTAGGGCCTCACTATGGTGGTCTCTATGGTCCCATGTATGCCCTCTCTATGCCATCTATATGACCATCTATGGCCATATCTTAGGCCATCTATATGGTCCTCTTAAGGAATTCTCCAGGCCCTCTCAGTATTCCATATCTATGGTCCTCTCTAGGCTCCTTGGCCCTCACTATGGCTGTCTCTATGGTACTCTCTAGGCCTGCTCTATGACCTCATGATGCGCAGCGTATGGTCCTCTCAAGGCAGTCTCTAGACCCTCACTAGGGCTGTCTCTATGGTCCTCTCTAGGCCGCTACTAGGCCCTCACAATGGCCATCTCTATGGTCCTCTCTAGGCTGTCTCTAGGTCCTCTATGGCCGTCTCTATGGTACTATTAGTAACTCTAGGCCCTTTCTAGACCCTATCTAGGTCCTCACTATGGCTTTCTCTATGGTCCTCTATAGGACCTCTCTAGGCCTTTCTAGGCCCTCTCTTGGCCCTCAGTATGGCGTGTCTATGGTCCTCTCAAGGCTACTTCTAGGCCCTCACTATGACCATCTGTATGGTCATATCTAGGCCATCTCTAGGCGCTCACAATGGGTGTATCTATGGTCATCTCTAGGACCTCTTTAGGCCCTCTCAATGAGATTTAGTCACTCTCTATGGTCATCTCTATGGTCCTCTCCAGGCCCTCTAGGCCCTCATAATGGCTGTCTCTATGGTCGTCTCTTAGAACTCTCCAGGCCCTCTTAAGCCATCTCTAGGGCCTCTTTATAATCATTACTATGGTCCCCTGTAGGCCCTCTCTAGGCCCCCACCTCCTATGGTCCCCTATAGGCCATCTCTAGGCCCTCACTATGGCTTTCTCTATGGTCTTCTCTATGACATCTCTAGACCCTTTCAAGGTCCTTCACAAGGCCCTCACTAAGGCCTTCCCTATGGTCCTCTGTATGCCATCTTTAGTCTCTCATTAGGGCTGTCTCTATAGTCCACTCTAGGGACCTCTCTAGGCCCTCTCTAGACCCTCTCTAGGCCCTTTCTAGGCCCTCTCTATGGTTGTCATTATGGCCCTCTTTAGGCCACCTCTATGCCCTTAATATGACCGTCTCTATGGTCCTCTCTACGCCCTTTATAGGCCCTCTCTCACACCGTCTATATGCCCGCTCTATGGTCATCATTATGGCCCTATTTAGGCCACCTCTATGTCCTAAGTATGGCCATCCTATGGTCGTCTCTAGGCCCTATCTAGGCACTCATTATGGCGTCTCTATGGTCCTCTCTATGCAATCTCTAGGCCTTTCACTATGGCCGTCACTATGACCCCATCTAGGCCCTCTCTATGCCCTCATTATCCCCATCACTATGGTCTCTCTTTGCCCCCTCTTACTCTCACTCTGGCAGTCTCTATGGTGTTCTATAGGCCCACACTGTGGTGGTCTATATTGTCCTCTCTAGTCCACTCTATGCCTAACTATGCCATATTTATTGTCCCATTCTCGGCCCTTTTACCGGCCTCACTATGGCAGTCTCTATGGTCCCATCTATGTCCTCTCTAGGACCTCACTATTGCCGTCTCTATGGTCCTCTCTAGGCCCTTTTAGGCCCTTACTATGGAGGTCTCTATGGTGCTCTCCTGGTCCTCTCTAGGCCCTCAGTATTGCCGTCTCTATGGTCCTCTCTAGTCCCCTTCTGGCCCTCACTGTGGCGTATCTTTGGTCCTATCTAGGCCCTTCTAGGTCTCACTATGGCTGTCTATATGGTCCTCTCTGTGCCCTCTCTAGGTCCTAACTATGGCACTGCCTCTGGTCCTCTCTAGGCCCTCTCTAGGCTAGTATGGATATCTCTATGGCTCCATCTAGGCCCTCTTAGGACTTTACTATGGCCATCTGTATGGTCCAGTCTAGGCCATCTCTATGCTTACAATCTGGCAGTCTCATTGGTCCTCTGTAGACCCGTATATGCCCTCACTATTGTTGTATCTATGTCCTCTCTGCGACCTCTGTACGCCACCTAGGTCTTCTCTAGGTAATCACTAGGGCTGTCTCTATGGTCCTATCTATGAACCTCTCTAGGCCATATCTATGCCTCTCTAGGCCCTATATAGGTTCTCTCTGTGGTCGTCTTTATGGTCCATCTCTAGGCTTCTCTAGGCCCTCACTATGCAGTCCCTATGGTACTTTCCAAGCTCTCTATAGATACTCACTATGGCTGTCTATTTGGCCCAATCTATGCCCTCTCTAGGCCATCAATATGGCCCTCACTTTATCATCTCTAGGCCACCTCTAGGCCCTCACATGTCTGTTCTATGGTGCTTTCTAGGCCCCCTCTAGGCCTCAATATGGCCTCTCTACAGTCCTCTCTAGGCCCCATCTAGGCCTCATTATGGATATTCACATTGTCTTCTCTAGGCCGTTTCTAGCCCCTATGTATGGTCATCTCTATGGTCCTAGCTAGGCTATCTCTAGGCCCTCACTATTGCCATCTCGATGGTACCTCTAGGACCTCTAGTCCCTTTCTAGGCCTTTCTAGGCCCTCACTATGACAGTTTCTATGATATGCTCTAGGCCTTCTCTAGGCCCTTTCTAGCCCTCTCTAGGCCCTCACTATGGTCATCTCTATGGTCCACTCTAGGCCATTACTAGGCCCTCACTATTGCTGTCTCTATGGTCCCTCTATGACCTCCCCAGGACCTCCCTAGGCCTCTTTATGCCCTAACTATGGACGTCCTATTGTCCTATGTAAGCTCTCTAGGTCCTCATTATGGCCATTTCTATGGTCCTCTCTAGGAAGTCTCTAGGCCCTCACTATAACTGTCTCTATGGTCCTCTCTAGAACCTTTTTAGGCCCTCTGTATGCCCCCCTCTAGCCCCTCAATATGGCTGTCCCTATGGTCCCCTGCATGCTGTCTCTAGGCCCTCAATTGGGCTGTCTCTATTGGTCCTCTCTAGGCCCTCCCTGGACCTCACTATGGCCATCCCTATGATCTCTGTAGGCCCTAACTATGGCCGTCACTATGGCCCCATCTAGACCCTCTCTAGGCTTCAATATGGTCATTTCTTTGATACAATCTAGGCCCCCCTATGCTCATATTCTGGCAGTCTCTATGGTCCTCTCTAGCTAATCTATAGGCCCTCCTATGGCCTTCTCTAAGGTCCTCTCAAGGCCCTCTTAGGCCTTAACTATGCCCTCTCTATGATTCTCTCTAGGCTGTCTCTAGGCCCTCTCTATGGTGGTCTCTATGGTCCTCTCTGGGCCCTCTCTGGCCCTCTCTGGGCCCTCTCGGGCCCTCTCTAGGCCCTCTCTGTTTCATCTCTATGGTCCTTTCTAGGCTCCATCTAGGACCCTACCTATGGCCGTCTCTAGCATCTTTCCAGGCTGTTTCTAGGCCCTCATATTGCTGTCTCTATTGTCCTCTCTAGGACCTTCCTAGGCCTTTCTCTAGGCCTCTTTAGGCCCTAACTATGGATTTCCCTATTGTCCTCTTAAGCCGTCTTTTGGCCCTAAATAGGCTGTCTCTATGGTTCTCTCTAGTACTTCTCTAGGCCCTCTAGGCCCTTACTATGGCCGTCTGTATGGTGCTCTCAAGACTCCTAGAGACCATCATTATTGCCTTAACTATGGTCCTCTCTAGTCTGCCTCTAGGCCCTTACTATGTCCATCTCTATGGCCCATCTAGGCCCTTCTAGGCCCTCACTATGGCTTCTATATGGTCCTCTCTAGGCCCTCTCTATGGCCTTCTCTATGGTCCTCTCTAGTCCCTATTTAGGCCATCACTATAGCTGTATCTATGGTGCTGTCTAGGCCCCTTTAGGCTCTCACTATGGCGTTTTTAATGGTCCTTTCTAGGCCATATGTAGGCCTCCATTATGGCAATTCTCTATGATCCTCCAAGGCCGTCTCTAGGCCCTCAAAATGGCTGTCTCTATGGCCCTCTATGCTATTTCTAGGTCTTCACTAGGGCTGTCTCTATGGTCCTATCTAGGACCTCTCTAGGCGTCTCTAGTCCCCCTAGGCCCTCTCTAGGCTCTCTCTATGGTCATCATTATGGTCCTCTGTAGGCATCTCTAGGCCCTTATTTGGCCATCTCTGTGGTCCTCTCTAGCGCCTCTCTTGGCCCTCACTATGGCAATCCTATGATCCTCTCTAGGCCCTCTTAGGACCTCATATGGCCTCTCTATGACTCCATCTAGGCCCACTCTAGGCTTCACTTTGGCCATCTTATGGTCATATAGGCCCTTATGCTCACACTCTGGCAGTTCGATGGTACTCTCTAGGTCATCTTAGTCACACTATGGCCGTTTCTATGTTCTCTTAGGCCACATGTAGGTCCACCTATGGCATCTCTTGGTGCTTTCTAGGCCCCTCTAGGCCTTCATTTGGTCATCTCTATGGTCTTAGGCCATCTCTATGTCCTCTCTATGCCGTCTGATGGTCCTCTCTAGGATCTCTAGGTCCATTCTAGGCCTACTAGGCCCTCACTATGGCCGTCTCTTTGTGCTTTCTAGAACCCATCTAGGCCTCACTCTGGCCATTCTAAGGTCCCTATCCAGGCACCCTCTAGGCACTCACTATGGCCATCTCTTTTGTCCTCTCTAGAACCCTTTAGGCACTCACTATGGATGCCCGTATTGTCCTTTTCAAAGCCATCTCTAGGCCCTTCGCTATGTCTTTTCTATAGTCTATCTAGACCCTATATAGGTCCTCACTATGGCCATCTCAATTGTCCTCTCTAGGACCTCTAGGCCCTTTCTAGGCCCTATCTAAACTCTCTCTAGGTTCTCTCTATGGTCATTCTCTATGGTCCTCACTAGGACCCATCTAGGCCCTCACTATGTCCATCTATACCGTTCTTTCTAGGCCTTCTCTAGGTCCTCACTATTGTTGTCTCTTATGGTCCTCTCTAGGACCACCCTAGGCCCTCTCTAGGCCTGTTTAGGGCCTAACTATGGCCTTATTGAGCCTCTCTAAGCTGTCTCTGGACCTCACATATGGCTGTCTTTATGGTTCTCTCTAGGACCTCTCTATGCACTTCTAGGCCGTTAATATGGCCTTCTCTATGGTCCCATCTTGGCCCTTCTAGGCATTCACTATGTCTATATCTATGGTCCTATCTAGGCCTCTATCTAGGCCCTCACTATGGCCGTCTCTATGGTCCTCTCTAGGCCCGCTCTAGGCCCTCACTGTGACCATAACTATAGGCCTTTCTAGGCCTTCTTCTAATCCTTCACTACGGCCATTTCTTTGGTCCTATCTAGGCCCTCACTATGGCAGTCTCTATGGTCCCATCTAGGCCATCTCTATGTACTCACTATGGCTATCTCAATGGTCACATATAGGCCCTCTCTAGGCTCTCACTATGGCCATATCTATGGTCCTCTCTAAGCACCTTCTAGGCCCTTACTATTACCATATCTATTATCCTCTCTAGGCCTCACTATGGACGTCTGTATAGTCCCATCTATGCCCTTCTAGGCCCTCTCAATTGCTGTCAATATGGTCCTATCTAGGCACTCTCTATGCCCTTACTATGGCCGTCATTATGGTCCTCTCGAGGCCCTCTCAAGGACGCTACCTATGGCCGTCTGTATGATGCTCTGTAGGAGCCATCTAGACCCTCACTATTGGCCATTTCTATGGCATTTCTAGGCCCTCTTCTAGGCCCTCACTAAGGCCATCTCTATGGTCCCATTTCGGCCCTCTCTAGGCCCTTATTATGGCTGTATCTATGGTCCACTCTAAGCACCCTCTATAACCTCACTATGATCATCTCCATGGTCTTTCTAGGCCCTCTCTAGGCCCACACTATGGCTGTTCTCTATAGTACACTCTAGGCCCTATCTAGGCCCTCACTATGACCACTCTTGGTCCTCTCTAGCCTATCTAGGCCCTCATTCCAGCCATTTCTATGTCCTCTCTAGGCCCTTCTAGGCCTTCAGTATGGTCATCTCTATTGTTGAGAGTCAACCCAAAGCTACCTGCTTTTCCAAGAGAACCTCAGGGACTTACCCGCCCTTCTGGAAAGATTAGTCAGTACAGGACTTCTCGGGTCACAGTCTCAGGAACGTCTGGCATTTCCTGGATCTGGTTACAACCAGTGGGATGGTCTAGGGCAATAAGGTTACAACAGTGAGATGACCTAGGGCAATAAACTGCCTCTTGGGAAAACCGGACCTTCAACTAAGAAAGGATTTCCTGTTCATAAAGAACCCTTACCCAGGGCAAACTGCAGAGTGGCCTCCACTGGATCAGAGTGAATGGAATCTGCACCCGTTCTTTGACCTCTTTTCAAACTGCCAAAACTATTATTGTAGCTACTCTGCATTAAAGGGAGCCCTGACAAAATTCCCACTGCATGGTCTCCGTTTTCTCTTCCCGCCATGTCTCTTTCAGGTAAGGTCCACCTCGACACCCCACGAATAATCAGACCGTGGGTTGGGTCACTCTATGGTCCTTTCTAGGCTACTCCAGGCCACTCAGTATGGCTGTCTCTATGGTCCTCTTAGTTCCTCTCTAGGCCCTCTCTAGTTACTCTCTATGCCCACTCTATGCTCTCTCTATGGTCCTCTCTAGTCCCTCTCTGTAGCTCTCCCTATGACCATCTCTATTGTCTTCTCTAGGCACTCTCGAGGCCATTACCATGGTCGTCTTTATGGTCCCATCTAGGACCTCACTATGGCGTATCATTATCGTCTCTAGGCCGTCTAGAGGCACTAACTATGGCTGTCTCGGTGGTCCTCTATTGTTCCTCTTTGGCCCTCTCTAGGCTTCTCTAGGTCCACTCTATGGTCATTCTCTATGGACTCACTTGTCCCTCTAAAGCTCATTCTGGCCATCTCTATGGTCAACTCTAGGCCTTTCTACACCCTCACTATGGTTGTCTTTATGTCCCTTCTAGGACCTCTCTAGGCCATCACTATGTTCCATTTTCTATGGTCCACTCTAGGCCCCTCTATGCACGCATTTTGGCAGTGTCTATGGTCCTCCTAGGCCCACTAGAGGCCCTCAATATGGCCATCTCGATGGTCCTCTCTAGGTCCACTCTAGGTCCTCACTATGGTCATTTCTATTGTCCTCTCTAGGCCTATCTTTTGCCCTCATTCTGGCCATCAAATATGGTCAAATTTTAGGCCGTCCTAGGCCCCCACTATGGCTGTCTCTATTGTCCTCTAAGGACCTCTCTAGGCGCTCACTTGCCCATCTTACGTCCTCTTTTAGGCCCCCTCTAGGCCCTCTTAAGCCCTCTCTTGTCCCTCTCTAGCGTCATTGCTATGTATGCACTCACTATTGCTGTCTCTTTGTTCCTCTCTAGGTCCCCTTTATGCCCCCACTCTTGCAGTATATTGGTCCTGTCAAAGCCATCTCTAGGCCCCACAATGGGCCCTCTCTATGGTCCTCTCTTTAAACCTTTCACTATGGCCGTTTTCTATCATCCTATGTAGGAAATCATGAGGCACTCACTATGACTGTCTCTATGGTCCCCTTAGGCATCTCAATTCCCTCACTATGGCCGTATCAATGGTCTTCTCTAGGGCCCCTCTATGCCCCCATTTGGCACTATATGGTTTCCCTAGGGGTTTCTCAATTTCCCTCATTTGGGCCCTCTCTATATTCCTATCTAGGCTCTCTTTAGGCCCTACTTGGCCTCTCAATGGTCAATCTAGGACCCTTTGTCCCACTATGGCCATTTCTATGGTCCTCTTAGGCTGTCTCTAGGCCCCCACAAGGGCTTTTAAATGGTCCTTTCATGATCACTCTAGGGCCCCAAAAGGGAGCTTATGGTCCCTCTAGGCCTCACAAGGCCCCCTTAACCCCCTCTATGGTCCCATATCGGGATTCTCATGCCCTACTATGGCCATCTCTATGGTCCTTTATAGGCCCCTCTAAACTAAACTCTGGCGGTCTTAATGGTCCCCTGTAGGGCCTCTCAGGCCTCCTATAGACTTCTCTATGGTCTCTTTAGGCCCTATATAGTCCCTGAAAATGGTCATCTCTATGGTCCTCTCTAGAACTTCTCTAGCCCACTCTAAGGCCCCATCTTGCCCCTCTTACTGTCTCTCATAGTCCTTCTCTAGGCCCCTCTTGAACCTCACTATGGCCATTTCTATGGTTTTCTATAGGCTACCCTAGGCCCCCTATTGCTGTCTTTTTGGTCCTCTCACAGATATCTAGGGCATGTCTAAGTCCTATCTAGGCCCTCAGTTTTTGGTCGTCCATTATGTTCCTATTAGGCCCTCATTATTGGCTGTCTCTATGATTCTCTCGGTCCCATAGGCCCCTCTAGGCTTCTTTAGGCCAAAATGGCCGTCATATTGTCTCTCTAAGCCATCTCTAGGCCCTCATTATTGCTGTCTCTAGGGGTTTTCACTAGGACGTCCTAGGTCCACTTACCCCTCTAATTTTCTCTCAATGGTCCTATTTAGGTCCCCCAGACACGCAAGTATGTCCCTAATTTTGTTCCTTTCATCCCGATCGTGGCCCTCACTGGCCGTCTCTATGGTGCTCTCTAGGCCCTTCTTGCCCTCACTTGGCCATCTTATGGTCCCTTTAGCCTCCCTAGGTCCTGCTATGGGCCCTCTCTATGGGTTCTTCTCTAGGCCCCTCTAGGACCTCACTAGGCGTCTCTAAGGTCCATCTGGGATTTTTTAGGCCCTCACTATGACGTCTCTTATGTCCCTTTAGCACTCTCTAGCATAATAGAAGGTCTCTAAGGCCTTTTAGGCCTCTCAGACCATACTTTAAACCGCTCTTGTTCCCTTTAGGCCCCCGAGCCATATTATGGCCGTCTTATGGTCTTCTCTAGGCCCCCCCAAGCCCAAATGTCTTTTGGTCTTTCTAGGGCCCCCTAGGCCCCCACTTTGGGGTCTCTATGGTACATATACCCTTTTAGGCCCTAAATGACCCTTTGGTTAAAGGATCTTGGCATCAAAAGGGTTTATGGGGCCCTTTTAGTCCCCCCTTTTTTGGCCCATATAATGTCTCATGTTCTCTGATTTAGGCCCCCCTGGGACCCATTATGGCCTCTTTTGGGTCCTCTCTAGGCCCTTTTTAGACCCCTCTAGGCCTCTCTAGCCTCTCAATGGCCTATAGGCCCACTCTTATCGCCTTGATAGTCTTTTTGGTCCCAAGGCCCTCTTAGGCCCCTATGGTTGTCATGATAGTTATCTTGGCCTACTCCTACAGGCTTTTATGGTCCGGTCTAGGCCTATCTAGGCCCCCATAGGGGCCTCTCTATGGGTTTCCCCTAGGCCCTATATTGGCCTATTTGACCTCATAGGCTCCAATAGGGCCCCTTAGGCCTTTTCCCCTTTGGCCTCAAAAAGATCCTCTCAGGCCCCCTTTTAGGGGCCCCCGTTTTGGCCCCCTCTAAGTCCTTTCTAGGCTTTCTAAACCTAGTTTTTGCCCTTCCGGGGCACCATGGTCTTTTTTAGTTTCCCCCTCGGCCCCCCTTTGGCCCTGCTATGGCATCCTAGGTCCCCTTATGGATCTTTGACCCCACTTGTGTCTTTGGTTCTCCAGGCCCTCTAGGCCCTCTTATTTTTCTGTACAGATGTCATATGGGGTTCTTATTGTCCCCCTTTTAGGCCCTCTTGGGGCCTTACTATGGGCCCCCCCTTGGGTTCCCAGGCCCCATATTGGCCCTATTTTGGAAAAACTATGACACCCCCTGGCACAACCGGGCCCCATATGGCTGTATCTATGGTTTAAGGGGCCCCCTCTAGGCCCCCTATGGCCCCCCTGTGGTGTCTTGGCCTTCTACGCCTTCAATTTGGGCCTCTCTATGGTTCCTTTTAGGCCCCCTCTACGCCCACTATGACTGTCTTTTTTGGGCCCTAAGGACCCCTATTACCCTCTCTGGCTCTCTCTAGGCCCCCTCATGGTATCTCTATGGTCCTTTTTAGACCCCCCCTATGCCAGCACAATTCCCGTCTTAATGGACCTTCTAGGCCTGTCTAGACCACACATGGCCTCTCTATGGTCCTTTTTATCCCCCCCCAGGCAATCTCTTCGTCATCTCATGGTCCTCCCAGGACGTTCTGCCCCCTATGACTGCTCTAGGTCCTCTCGGCTGTCTTTGGCCTCACTATTTCGTCCTTTTCCCTCTAGGACTATCTTGGGGCCCCGTTGGCCATTCTATGGTCCCCCTTTTGACCCTTTCAGGCCCCTTATATGCCCCCACTAAAATTGGAATCTCACCCTTTAGGCCCCCCGTATGGCCATTCTATTTTCCCCCTCTAGGCCCCCCCTAGGCCCTACTATGGGGCCCTTTTGGTGACTTTAGGGGCCCATCTAGGCCTTTAAAAAGGCCATCTCTATGGTCCTTTCGGGCCCCCCTCATCCCCATTAGGTGTTTTTTTGGGGGCCCCCCCTAGGGCCCCTTTAAAACTCTCTGACCCTCTCTAGGGCCTCTCTTGGTCATCTTATGACCTCTCTAGACCCCCCCCTATGCCGGGGGAAAGTCAGTTTAAAGGACCCTTAGGACCCCCCTTTTTTCCCCCCCCCCCCCCCCCCCAGGGCCCCCCCCCCCCCCCCGGCCCCCCCCCCCCCCCCCCCCCCCCCCCCCCCCCCCCCCCCCCCACCCCCCCCCCCCCCCCCCCCCCCCCCCCCCCCACCCCCCCCCCCTTCCCCCCCCCCCCCCCCCCCCCCCCCCCCCCCCCCCCCCCCCCCCCAAACCCTGGGCCCCCCCCCCCCCCCACCCCCCCCCAAACCCCCCCCCCCCCCCCCCCCCCCTTCCCCCCCCCCCCCCCCCCCCCCCCCCCCCCCCCCCCCCCCCCTCCCCCCCCCCCTCCCCCCCCCCCCCCCCCCCCCCCCCCCCCCCCCCCCCCCCCCCCCCCCCCCCCCCCCCCCCCTTTCCCCCCCCCCCCCCCCCCCCCCCCCCCCCCCCCCCCCCCCCCCCCCCCCCCAAAACCCCCCCCCCCCCCCCCCCCCCCCCCCCCCCCCCCCCCCCCCCCCCAAAACCCCCCCCCCGGGCCCCCCCCCCCCACCCCCCCCCCCCCCCCCCCCCCCCGGCCTCTCTATGGTCCCCCTCGGCCCCTTTAGGCCCCAAATGGGGCCTCTTGTGTCCCCTTTAGGCCCCCTTTTGGCCCCCTTTTGGGGGGTTTTTTTTATTGTCCTTTAGGGGCCCCTTTTTGGCCCCAAACGTCTTTGTGGCAATTAAGCCTCTTTAGGCCTCACCTGGGGCCTACGATTTTTTTGGCCCTTCTAGGCCCCATGGGCCCCTTTTCCCCATGGGCCTTCTGGCCTCAATATTCTGGGCTTTTTGGCTTCTAGCCCTTGGGCCTTATAGGGCCCCTATGGTCCCCTTTGCCCCCCTAGGGTATCACTATTCGTTTTATGGTCCCCTCGCCCCTCTGGCCCTATTTTTGCCCCTATGTCCCTTTTTTCCCTTCCCCCCCCTCACAAAAAGGGCCCTTTTTATGGCCTTCTGGCCCTCCCCCTTTTTTTTCTCTTTGGGCCTTAGGCCCCCTAGGAACCGCCCTGGCCTCTCTTTGGTTTCAGGCCCCCCTTTTGGTATATGGCTTTCTATTTTCCCCCCCTAGGCCATGACCTTTTATGACGTCCCTTTTACTATTAAAAATTTTTCTAGGCCCCTCACTATGGGTGTCTCTAAGTCTCCTAGGACCTCTTGGCCCCCTTAGGCCTCCTTTCTTCCCCAAAATGGGCTCTTAGGGTTTAAAATCTTTGCGTTCTAGGCCCCTTAGGCTTTTTATGGCGTTTCTAGGGGCCCCTTTTTGGCCTCTTAGGTGCTCCCCCAAACCTTTTTTGGCCCCTTCTGGCACTCTAGGCCCCTTTTTGGCCCCCCTTTGGGGCCCCCCCATGGCATACTATGGTCCACTCGGCCCTTTTCCGATATGGCCTTTCTATTGGGGGCCCCCCGGCCCCTCTTTGGCCCCACAAAGGCCTTGTTGGGTCCCAGGGGTTTTTTGGGGCTCTGATCTCTGGCCCCCTTTTTTCCCTCACTATGGGGCCCCCCCCAAACCCCCCTTTTAGGCCATCCCTAGGCCTTCCACAATGGCTGTGTATATGGGTCCTTCTAGAAAATTCTGTCCCCCTTTTTGGCACTCCCTGGCCCGATGGCCCTCTCTAGGTTTTTTTTTCCCCCCTTTTTGGCCCCCCCTGACCTTCTATTGTCCTATGGTCCTTTAGGAAAACTCTAGGTGATCTTGGCCCACTATGGCCTTTATGGCCCCCTTTGGCCCTTAGGAAAAAGGGGGGTTTTTTATGGTCTTTCTAGGCCAAACCCTAGTCAATAGGGTTTTTTTGGTCCAAAAGCCCTTACCCTTTAAAAAGGCCCTTATGTCCCCTTTTTGGGCCCCCCCTTTCCTTATATGGGTCCATGGTTTCCTAGGCCCCCCCTAGGCCCTTGCAGCAAAGGCCTTTAGGCCTTTTGGGCCCCAATTGGCCTCTCTATTTTCTCTAGGGGGGGGGGCCCTTTTAGGCCTTCAATTTTGGGCGTCCAAGGCTTTTTAGGGTTTTTCGGCCCCCCCTAGGTGCTTTTGGTTTCTAGGCCCCCCTAGGGGCCCCCCTTTCCACTCTCTGGCTCCCTAGGCCCAAAAATTTAGTATCTCTTTTTTTCATTCTAGGCCCTAGGCCCTTTTTTAAGGGGCTAAAAAAAGGGGTTTTGGTCTTTTTCCCCCTCCTTTTAGGCCCCCTTTTTTGGCCAATTTCTGGGCTCTAGGCCCCCCCCAGGCCCTCCTATGCATCATATGGCTTTCTTTTTTCCTCTTAAAGGGTCTATATGACCGCCCTAGGTTCCCAGGCCCTTTTAGGTTTTCTTTTGGCTTTATGGCCCTTTTTGACCACTTAAAACTCACCATGCCTCCCCAGGTCTCTCTAGGCCCTTTTTGGGTTTTTCAATTTGGCTGTTTCCCTTTTTGAAAATCTAGGCCCTGCCCCCGCCCCATGGTATTTTCTAGGCCTCTGGGGCCCCTTTTGGCCTTCAATTTCCCCCCCCCAGGGGGTTTAAGGCCCTATCTAGGCCCCCAAATATGCCCTCTTATGGGGTTGCAGCGCTCTTGCCTTAATAGGGCCCCTTTTCCCTTTTGGGCCCCTAGGCCTCAATAGGCTTATGGTCCTTTGTGCCCTTTTAGGCAACTTGGCATTTATTGGGCTCTCTGGCCCTTCTAGGGCCCCATTGGCGTCTCAGGTCCTCTAGGCTATTCTAGGACCTTACTTGGCCGTCTTTAAAGTCATCTCTAGGCCCTATCTAGGCCCTCACTTTCTCTGTCTATGGTCCCCTCTCAGTCTTTTTTAAGCCCCCTTTGGCCGTTTTCTATTACACTAGGCCCTCTCTAGAGCCTCACTATGGCCATCTTGGTCCTCTCTAGGCCCCCTCTGGCCTCACTATGGCCATCTCTGGATCCTCCCCAGGGTCTCTATAACGCTCTCTTTTGGCATCTATTTTGGTTTCTCTTAGGCCTTCAATTTTCCCTCTGTATGGTCCCATCCAGACCCTTCTAGGCACTCACTATAAACCATCTCTATGGTCTTCTTTTAGGCTCCTATAGGCCCCCACTATGGACGTATCTATATTCTCCCTGGGCCTTCCTTTTGGGTCTCTTATGGTCATCTCTATTTTGGATCTAGGCCCCCATCTTAGCCTAACTATTTACCATCTCCCTGGTCTCTCTAGGACCTCTCAAGGGCCCTTTTCTAAGCCCTTTCAAGGCCTCTCTACGGAGACCTATGTTCCTCTCTAGGGCCCCTCTACCCCTCACTATGGCCAAATCTATGTTCTCTCTTTATGCCCTAGGCCCTCTCCATGGTGTCTTTTATGGTACTTTCTAGGATCTCTAGTCCCCTCTTTGCCCTTCTAGGCCCTCACTACGACCGTCCTTTTGGTCCATTCTAGGCGGTTTGAGGGCCCTTCTGTGCTGTCTCTATGGGGCCCCTTTTACGACCACCCGGGACCTCTCTAGGCCCTCTCTAGTCCCTCTCTATGTTCGTCTCTAGGATCCCTCTATAGGCCTCACTAGGTCCCCACAACACCATACTAAGTCTCTCTAGGCCCCTTTCTTTGTCCTCTTATGGCCTTTCTAGGCCCTTTCTTGACCCTCATTTTGTGTCTTTATTGTCCAATCTTGGCCCTCTCTAGGCCCTCACTTTTGGCCATCTCTATGGGTCCTTTTAGGCCCTATCTTGGTTTTCACTATGACTGTCACTATGGCCAAACTCGGCCTCTCCTCCCTATGCCCTCACTATGGCTTCTCTTTGGTTCCATCTTTTCAGGTTCTCTCTAGGACCTAACTATGGTTGTATCTATGGTTCTCTAGGCCCTTCTAGGCTATTACTTGGCTGTTTCTATGGTGCTCTCTAGGCCCCCTCTAGGCCCTCATTATGTCCATCTCTTTGTCCTAACTAGGCCACGTGTAGGCCCACACTATGGCCATCTCTATTGTCCTCTCTAGAACATATCTGGCCCTCACTATGGCTGTCTCTATTATCCTCACTAGGACCTCTCTAGGCCGTCACTACGGCAGTCTCTGTGGTATTCACTAGGTCCACCCTAAGCCCTCTCTATGGTCGTATCTATGGTGCTCTATCGCCCTCTCTAGGCCCTCACTATGGCGTTCTTATGGTGCTCTCTAGGACCTCTCTATTGTCGTCTCTATGGTCCTATCTAGGCCTTTCTATGGCCCTCAATATTGTCGCTCTTTGGTCCATCTCGGCCCTCTCTATGCCCTCACTATGGCCATCTCTATGGTTATTTCTGGTCCTCTCTAGGACCTAACTTTTGGCTGTCTCTATGGTTCTCTAGGCCCTTCTAGGCCATTACTATGGCAGTCTCTATGGTGCTCTCTAGGCCCCTTCTAGATCCTCATTATGTCCATCTCTATGGTATTCTAGGACACTTGTATGCCCTTACTATGGCTGTCTCTATGGTCATTCTCTAGACCATCTCTCGGCCCTCACTAGGCTGTCTCTATTGTACTCGCTAGGACCTCTCTAGGCCCCCACTATGACTGTCTCTGTTGTCCTCACTAGGTCCACCCTAAGCCCTCTCTATGGTTTATCTATGGTACTCTCTAGGCCCTCTCTAGGCCCTCATTATGGCTGTCTATATGGTGCTATCTAGGACCTCTATAGGCCCCCTCTATGCCCTCTCTAGGCCCTCTCTATTGTCTTCTCTATGGTCCTATCTTGGCCCCTTCTAGGCCCTCTCTATGGTCGTCATTTTGATCCTCTTTAGGCTCTCTATGTCCTTAATATGGCCATCTCTAAGTCCTCTATGGCCCTCCCTATGTCAGTCTCTATGGTCTTTCTAGGCCCCCTCTGTGCTCCAACTCAGACAGTCCCCATGGTCCTCACTAGATCCTCTACATTCAATAACTATGACTGTCTGGATGGTCAGCACTAGGATCTCTCTAGGCTCCCACTGTGGCCATTTCTATAGTCTTCTCTAGGTCTTCTCAAGGCCTCACTATGGTCATATTTTATGGACCTCTCTAGGCCAACTCTATGCCCTCACTATGGCCGTCTCTATGTTCTCCAAGGTCCTATCTACTTGCTCTCTATTCTCAACCCGATGGTTCTCTCTAGGCCTTATCTTAATCCTCAACATGGCTTCTCTATGGTCCTTTCTAGATACTCTCTAGGCCTTCAATATGGCTGACTCTAGGGTTCCATCTAGGTCCTCTCTAGTCCCTAACTATGACCGTCTCTATAGTCCTTATAGGGCCACTCTTTGCCCTCACTATGGCTGTAACTATGGTCCTTCCTAGGCCCTCTCTAGTCTCTCTCTATGGTCATCTCTATGGTCCCCTCTAGGCCCTCTATTTGCCCCTCACCATGGACGACTCTACAGTTTCTCTAGGCCCTCTCTAGGCATTCAATATGGCTGTCTTTATGGTACTCAAGGCTCTCTCTAGGAACTCACTATTGCTGTCTCTATGGTCCTCTCTGGGCCCTCTCTAAGCACTCACTATGGCGGTCTCTATTGTCCTCTCTTGGGCCCTCTCTAGGACTTTACTATGGCAGCGTCTATGGTCCCTCTATGCCCTTTCTAGGCCCTCACTATGGCTGTCAATATGGTCCCATATCACCCCTCTATAGGCCGTCACTATGGCCGTCAATTTGGTCCATCTCGGCCTTCCTATTCCCTCAGTATGGCCATCTCTATGGTCACATCCTGGCCCTCACTAGGGCCGTCTATAGGTCCACTCTAGGCCCTCATTCTGGCGTCTCAATGGTGGCTCTAGGACCCCTCTAGGCCCTCACTATGGCCGTCTCTATGATCCTCTCTAGGCCCACTCTAGGCCCTAATAATGGCGATCTCAATGGTCTTCTCTAGGCCCTCACTAAGCCATATCTATGGTCATCTCTATGCTCCTATCTAAGCCTTCTCTAGGAACTCACTATAGCCGACTCAATGGTCCTCTCTAGGACATCTCCAGCCCTCTCTATGGTCGTCTACATGGTCCTATCTAGGGCCCCTCTAGGCCCTCACTATGGCCATCTCTATGGTCCTCCCTAGGCTGTCTCTAGGTCCTCATTATTGCTGTCTATATTGTCCTCTATAGGAACTCCCTAGGCCAGTCTAGGTCCTCTCTAGGCCCTTACTATGGGACCCATATGGTCCTTTCTAAGCCATCTCTAGGACTCTCACTATGGCTGTCTCTATAGTCCTCTATAGTACCTCTCTAGGTCCTTTCTAGGCCCTCATTATGGTCGTCTCTCTGGTACTCACTATGCCCTCTCTAGGACCTCACTATGGCCGTCTCTATGGTCCTCTCTAGGACATCTCTAGGTCCTAACTATGGGTGTCACTGTGATCCCATTTAGGCCCTTCTAGGCCTTCACTATGGCTGTCTCTATGGTCTGAACAAGACCCATTTAGGCTGTCACTCTGGCCGTCTCTATGGTCCCATCTAGGCCCTCTCTAGGACCTTACTTTAGCCATGTTTATGATCCTCTCTAGGCCCTTCTAAGCCCTTCTATGGCCATCTCATTGGTACTCTCTAGGACCCTCTAGGCCTTCACTATGTCTGACTCTGTGGTACTCTCTAGGCCACATCTGGTCCTCACTATGGCCGTCTCTATGGTCTACTCTAGGACCTCTCTAGGCCCTTTTCTAAGCCCTCTCTATTGTCATCTCTATGGTCCGCTCTAGGCCCCATCTAGGCCCTCACTGTGCCCATCTCTATGGTCTTCTATAGGCTGTCTCTAGGCCCCCCTATGGCCATGTCTATGGTCCTCCCTAGGCCCTCTCTAGTCTCTCTCTATGGTCATCTCTATGGTCCTTTCTAGCCCCCCTCTTAGCCCTCACCAAGGCCATCTCTATGATCCTCTCTAGACCCTCTCTAAGCCTTCAATTTGGCCCTATCTATGATCACATCTAAGCCCTTTCTAAGCCCTCACTATAGACATCTCTAAGGTCCTTTCTAGGCCTTCCCTAGGCCTTCACAATGGCTGTCTCTATGATGCTGTCTACACCCTATCTAGGCCCTCACTATGGCCGTCACGATGGTCCTCTCTAGGACTTCTATGCCCTTTTTTTCCTTTAAACTTTTTATTTCATCTTTTTTTGTTTTTTGTTTTTGTTTTTGTTGGGTTTTTTTGTTTTTTGTTTTTCAAGACAGGGTTTCTCTGTGTAGCCCTGGCTGTCCTGGAATTCACTTAGTAGACCAGCTGGCCCCAAACTCAGAAATACACTTGCCTCTGCCTCCAAAGTGCTGGGATTAAAGGCGTGCACAACCACCGCCTGCTCTAGGACCTTTCTAGGCCCTATCTATGCCCTAACTATGCCTGTCTCTATGGTCCTCTATTGGCCACTCTAAACCTTCTCTATGGTCGCCTCCATGGTCCTATCTAGGCCGCTTCTAAGTGCTCACTATGGCCATCTCTATGGTCCACCCTAGACTGTCTGTAGGCCCTCATAATTGCTATCTCTATAGTCCTCTAACTAGGCCCCATCTAGGCCCTCTCTAGGCACTCACTATGGGGTCCATATGGTCCTCTCTAAGCCGTCTCTAGGCCCTCACTTGGCTGTCTCTTATGGTACTCTATATTACCTATCTAGGTCCAATCTAGACACTTATTATGGTCGGGTGTATGGTCCTCACTAGACCGTCACTAGGCCCTCACTATGGCCATCTCTATGGTACTCTCTAGGCCATCTCTAGGCCCTCACTATGGCCGTCTCTATGATCCCATCTAGGTTCTCTATAAGCCCTCACTATGGCCATCTCTATGGTCTTCTCTAGGTCCTTTCTAGGCCCTCACTATTGCAATCAGTTTGATCCCATCTAGGCTCTTTTTAGGCCCTCACTATGACAGTCTCTATGCTCCCATCTCAGTCATCTCTAGGCCTTCTCTATGGCAGTCAATATGGTCCCATTTCGCTCTTTCTAGTCCCTCAATTTGACATATCTATGGTCCCAATTTAGGAGTTCACTATGGCTGTATCTATGGTGCTCTCTCGGCTCACTCCAGGTCCTCACTATGGCCATCTGTACGGTCTCCTGTAGGCTGTATCTAGGCCCTCACTATGGCTGTCTCTATGGTCCTCACTAGTGCCTCTCTAGGCCATCTCTATGCCATCTCAAGGCCCTCACTATGGCCATCCCTATGGTCCTCTTTAGGCCGTCTCCAGGCCCTCACTAGGGCTATCTCTATGAAGGTCTCTAGGACTTTTCTATGCCCTCTCTAGGCCCTCTCTATGGTCATCTCTATGATTCTATCTAGGCCCTCTCTAGGGACTCAACATGGCCATCTCTATAGATTTATCTAGGTCCTTTCTAGGCCCTCACTATGGCCGTTTCTATGGTCCTATCTAGGCCTTCTCTAGGACCTAATTATGGCTGTCTCAGTGGTCCTTTCTAGGCCCTTTCAAAGCCCTCACTATGACCGTCTCTAAGGGCCCATATCATCCCTCTCTATGCTCTCACTATGGCTGACGTTATGGTCTCATTTCAGCCCTGCTAGGCAGTCACTATGGCCGTATTTATGGTCCCAACTAGGTCCTATCTAGGCCCTCCCTATGGCCATCTCTATGATCCCATCTCAGCACTCTCTAGGCTCTCACTATGACTGTCTCTATGGTCCTCTCTAGGTACCCTCTAGACCCTCACTATGACCGTCTCTATGGTGTTTCTAGGCATTCTCTAGGCACTCACTATGACCGTCTCTGTGGTCTTTCTTGGCACTCACTATGGCCATCGCTATGGTCCTATCTAGGCCCTCTCTTAGCCCTCATTATTGGTGTCATTATTGTCTTTTCTAGGCACTCACTATGGCTGTATCTATGGTTCCAACTAGGCCCACTCTAGGAGTTCAATATGGCCATCTCTTTGGTCTTTCCAAGTCTCTGCTAGGCCCTCACAATGGCCGTGTCTATGGTCCTCTCTATGTACCCTCTAGGCCCTAATTATTAGTGTCTCCATGGTCCTCTCTAGGCCCTCTCTAGGCCCTCTCTAGGCCATCACTATCACAGTCTCTATGGTCCCATCGTGGCCCTCCCTAGGTCCTCACTATGACTGTCTCTATGTTCCCATCTAGGCCCTCTCTATGCCTTCACTGAAGGAAAAAATGGCGGGCTCAGTGCGACCGCAGCAGCAGGCCCGGGCCTACTCAATAGCGGCCCGGGGCCTGTGTGGTGGAGGCTGCCTGAAGGCTTCCAGGCAGCCTGTGTCACATACTGGAGTAAGGTCCCAGGTTCCATGGGCTGGAGGCTTTGGTGGCGGCAGGCCCTGCAGGCCCCAATGATACGAGGAAATCCTTGGTTCCAAAAGGGTTTATTGTCATGGCGGATGGTAGATGGATCTGGGTGTACCCCCCCAAACTCAGGGCAGGCCTGAGTTAAATAGGGAGGAGTTAAAGTAGGAAGGGTCTGGGGAGGGGAGGAATGCTTAATTGGCTCCGCCCTCTGACCTTCATTAGTATGTAAATCCCTAAGGCCTGAGGCCTGTAGTTACACCCTCTACCTGTGCACTTTGGGAGGGCTGTAATGGCCTTCGTGACTTAACAATGTAGGTCTATGGAGATTAGACTGCTTGTTAGGACCCTGAGTTCTGGGGACATAGCCGAACTCCTGCCGTTTCTCCCTTGGAGTCTCGGGGTTCTAGGCCCATGCCCAGCCAAGAACCAGGATACCCTTACGCAGTCCCACATCTCTTCCCCTTTACTTTTTTAAAAAGGGGGGGTCATTGTGTAGAAATTTTGCATAAGGAAGTTAAAAGAAAGCACTATTTAGGCCAGAGGGGTTAGCACAATTAAGTCACAGGGTAAGGGGAGTTGAGGGTGGGGATTGGGAAGGAAGGGGAGTTGAGGGTGGGGGTTGGGAAAGCAAAGGATCACTGAATCAATTGAATACAGGTGATACAATTTGAGGGTAATAACATCTGACTAATCTAGATAGACATTAAGTTTTCCTAACTAACATGTAACTTTAGCTATTTGACTTTGGCAAAAGAGTTCATCTGTAGCTGGAAGGTCTGGATCTGTCTTCTGTAGGATTTAGCTTTGGAGTCTTCAGTTAAGCAGTGTAGCTGGAAGAAGACAGCTTGGCCTCCTAGGCAGGTTCCAGGAGGTGGCTTTGTGTCTGGATCTCAGCGTGTCTCTGGAATCTGCAGTCTGACGAGATGGCTGGGGAGAAGGCAGCTTAGCATCTCAGGCAGGTTCCAGAAGATGGCGTCTCCACTGGACTTGTGGGAGCACCTATAGGATAATCAAAACAGGAAAGCAGCACCCCAGCATGGGGATTTCTGTAAAGGCTGAATATTAAGCATTAAGTCACTTGGGAACAAACACATCAAGGTCTGTCTTTAAGATCCTGGAAAGGCAAAGATGTTTAAGGAAATTTAGTCTTAGAAGGCACCTGTGAGTAACAAAAAGCGAAAAAAATTTGGGTTGAAAAGCACAAACACTGTTGTTTTAGGTCTTCCTGTTGGGAAGAAAAAGCATTAATGGCGGGTTTAGAAGCAGTGGGGGAGGGGCCTGCTCTGCCATGTGGCGGCTGGGTGCTCTAGCAGAGAGGCCAGGGTATTCCCAATTTGTTTTTCTTAGAAGTAAAAGGCCAACCTTGAAGAAAAACTTAGAAGCTTGATAGAGAGTCAGAAAGTTCTGTGTGAGAGACTGAGTTATGGGAGAGAGACACGTGGAAGCTGGCCTGTAGCTGGCAGCTCTTGGGAGAAGCTGGAAGTTGGTGCGCAGTTTCTCCAGGCTCAGCCTGGAGTTTTAGTCGCTAGAAAGAAACTGAAAGGAACACAGGGGGGAAGGGGCTTCAGGCAAGCCAGCTGGGCTGTAGCTGGCCACAAATGACCTAGGAGGTGAAGGGGGAAGGGGAGCAACCAGGGTACCGGCCCTGTTGCTTCAGGCAGCCAGAACTGGCCGCAAATGACGGAGGAGTGGGGGAAGTCTATGTTAGGCTATCAGACTGCCTGTGAAAGACTGACCCCCTGAGGGAAAATCACTGAGGACTAGAGTTTCATGAAAGGCTGACCCCTGGGGGAGGGGCAGAGAGCAGAGATTAGAGTGTCGCCGCCATCTTGTTGAGTTGGAGATCACGTGGGAAGAGAGAAACCTATGCTAGCAGGCAGTGTGTTAAAGACTGAAGTCAGAGCTTTTTAAGAGGAACAGGACAGTCTCAGCCTCAAGGAGTCTCTCGCTCAAGGAAGAGTCTTAGAACGAGGATCACAGCAGGCACTGTGGCCTTAAAGACCGCAGTTAGCTGTGAAGGAGCCTTCTCTGTGGAGCTGGGGGATGGGCAGAGTGGAGGCTAGGGAGTCGCCGCCATCTTGCCCTTGAGCTGGAGAACACGTGGAGGGAAGGGAGGGAGAGAGAGAGCGGAGGGGGGACAGTGAGAGACCTGCCTAGTCTTGTGAACTAGGCTGGAGTTACTCATGGTTCCGTGGAGAGGTTCTTGGCAGGCACCAGCGGGGGTACTCTTGGAGCTGGCTTTGCCCACATTCTCTACCACCTGTAGGGAATGATGTAGGCCCACGCATGGGCAGTCACGGGCATGAGTCTCTGTCGTGTTGTGGGTCCATGTGTCTGCCATGATGCAGTAGGCTAGGATGGTAGTTCAGCAGGGCAGGAGCTCACCGGATCTTGGCTGAGTTTATTTCATGCAACACCAGGAAAAGGAGGGCCGCAGAAAGTTTGGCTGTGTTTGTCTCACACCGCACCAAGTAGACACGGCCAGGCTCGTATATGGACGGGGAAAAAACTCAGTCTTGTTCCATGGGGTGCAGAGCTCTTGGATTTGGGGGTCCCTTTGCCCAGATTCGGCTAGTAGGAACCGACTGTTCTCAAGCCCTGGGCTCTCAAACCACTGAGAGGCCTCGGAAGGATTGAGACTGGGGACATGTGGGCGCACGACCAGCCTATCCACAGCCGAGAGAAAATAGGGGAATTGGGAATCCCTTTGCCGGATTCGGCTAGGGGACTGGTCTCAAGCCCTGGGCTCTGAGGCCGCGGAAGGACTGAGACTTGGGGGCATGTGGGCACACGCCAGCATACCCACAGCCGAGAGAAAAGAGGGGGAATTGATGATCCCTTTGCCCGATTCTGCTAGGGATCGACTGGTCTCAGGCCCTGGGCTCTCAGACCGGCTGCTGAGAGGCCTCGGAAGGACTGAGACTTGGGGGCATGTGGGTGCACACCGGCTTACCCACAGCCGAGAGAAACAAGAAGGGGAGGGAAGAAAGAGGCCCTGGCAGCACCCCGAGGAAGAGATTTAGTAAAAGTACTTGCTTAACAGACTTGGCGACCTGGTTAGCTTGCTTGAAGATGTGGGTCCTGGTGGTTGTCTGAGAGACGGCTTTTCGGCTAGCTTGTCTGTAGTTGCGTGGCTGTTCGGAGCTCCATGTTGGTTGCACCATTATGTAGGAAAAAATGCGGGCAGCAGCAGTGGAGTCCCGGACCCACACGTCAGAGGCCCGTGGTGGCAGGCCGGGTCTACTTGACAGCGGCCCGGGACCTGAGAGGAGGAGGCTGCCTGAAGGCTTCCAGGCAGCCTGTGTCACATACCGGAGAAAGGTCCCAGGTTCCATGGGCTGGAGGCTTTGGTGGCGGCAGGCCCGGCAGGCCCCAATGATACAAGGAAGTCCTTGGTTCCAAAAGGGTTTATTGTCATGGCGGATGGTAGATGGATCTGGGTGTACCCCCCCCCAAACTCAGGGCAGGCCTGAGTTAAATAGGGAGGGAGAAGTAGGAAGGGTCTGGGGAGAGGAGGAATGCTTAATTGGCTCCGCCCTCTGACCTTCATTAGTATGTAAATCCCTAGGGCCTGAGGCCTGTAGTTACACCCTCTACCTGTGCACTTTGGGAGGGGCTGTAATGGCCTTCGTGACTTAACAATGTAGGTCTATGGAGATTAGACTGCTTGTTAGGACCCTGAGTTCTGGGGACGTAGCCGAACTCCTGCCGTTTCTCCCTTGAGTCTCGGGTTCTAGGCCCATGCCCAGCCAAGAACCAGGATACCCTTACGCAGTCCCACACTTCACGATGGCCATCTTTATGGTCCTCTCTAGGCCCTCTGTAGGCCTTCACTATGGAAGTCTCTATGGTCCAATTGTAGCCCTCTCTAGTCCCTCATTATGACCATCTCAATGGTCCCATCTAGGGTCTCTCAGGCCCTCACTATAATCGTCTCTATGGTCCTCTCTAGGCGATATCAAGGCCCTCATCATTGCAGTTTCCATGGTCATCTCTAGGCACTCACTATGGCTGTCTCAATGGTCACACATCTAGGCCCACTCTAGACCCTCACTATGGACATCTCTATCATCCAAGCTAGGCCCTGTCTAGGTCCTCATTGTGGCCATCTCAATGGTCACATCTAGGCCCTCTCTAGGACCTCACTATGGCCGTATCTATGTACCTATCTATAGTTAGGGCATACTCTAGGCCCTATTACTGTCTCTATGGTCCTCTCTAGGCCCTCTCTAGGCCCTCACTATGGCCGTCTCTATGGTCCTCTATAGGACCTCTTTCTAGGCCCTCTCTATGCCCTCTCTAGGCCTTCACTATAGCTGTCTCTATGGTCCTCTCTAGGACCTTTCTAGGCCCTCTCTATGCCCTAACTATCATCGTCTCAATGGTCCTCTCTAGGCCATCTCTAGGCCATCACTATGGCCATCACCATGGTCTTCTCTAGGCCCTCTCTAAGCCCTCAATATAGCTGTCTCAATGGTCACATCTATGTCCTCTCTAAGCACTCACTATGGTAGTCTCCATGATCCCATTGCGGCACTCTCTAAGCCCTCACTATGCCCGACTCTATGGTCCCAACTAGGCTGACTCTATGCACTCACAATGGTCATTTTATGGTCCTCTCTAGGTAGTCACTAGGCCCTCACTATTGCCAACACTATGGTGCTCTCTAGGCTCCCTCTAGGCCCTCTCTATTGTCATCTCTATGGTCCTTTCTATGCCCTCTCTCGGCCCTCACTATGACCATCTCTATGGCCCTATATAGGACCTCTCTTCGTCCTTTCTAGGCACTCACTATGACTGTCTCTATAATCCTATTTAGGACCTATCTAGGTCCTCTCTAGGCTCTTACTTTGGCTGTCTCTATGGTCCCATCTAGGCCTTCTCTAGTTCCTCATTATGGCCATCTCATTGGTCACATCTATGCCCTCTCTAGGCGCTCTCTAAGACCGTATCTATGGACCTATCTAGGCACCCTCTAGGCCCTAACTATTATTGTATCTATGGTTCTCTCTAGGTCCTATCTAGGCACTAACTATGACACTCTCTATGCCGTTGATATGGCCATTTATATTGTCCTCTGTAGGCCCTATCTAGGGCCTCACTATGACAGTCTCTATGGTCCTATCTAGGACTGCTCTATGCCTCTATTCTGGTAGTCTATATGGTACTTTCTAGGGTCTATTGAGACCCTCACAATGGCCTTTTCTATGGTCATTTCTAGGCTCTCTATAGTCCCTCAATATGCCCATCTCTATGGTTACATCTAGGCCTTCCTTTGGTCCATTTTATTGTCATATATATGGTCCTCTATAGGCACCCTCTATTCCCTCACTATAACCATCTCTCTGGTACTCTCTAGGCCATCTCTAGGACCTCAATATGGCCGTCTCTATGGTCCCAACTAGGCCATTTCTAGGCCCTCACTATGGGCATATCTATTCTCCCATCTCAGCACTCTATAGGCAGTCACTATGGCCGTATCTATAGTCCTCTCTAGTCACCTTCTTGGCCCTCACTATGACCATCTCTATGGTCTTTCTAGACCATAGCTAGACACTCACTATGGATGTCTCTCTGTTCCTCTCCAGACTCTCTCTTCACGCTCACTATGGATGAATCTATGGTCCCATCTAGGCTCTCTCTAGGAACTCACTATGGCTGTCTCTATGGCCTATTCTAGGCACTCTCTAGTCACTCACTTTGGCCGTCCCTATGGTCCTATCTAGGCCCTCTATAGGCCCTCACTATGGCAGTCTCTATGGTCCTATCTAGGCCCTCTCCATGTACTCACTATGGTCATCTCAATGGTCACATCTAGGCCCTCTCTAGGCGCTCACTATGGTTATCTTTTTTACCCCATCTAGGACCTCTCTAGGCCTTCACTTCCGTATCTATGGTCCCACCTAGAACCTCTCAAGCCCCTCACTATGGCTGTTACTATGGTCCTCTGTAGGCGCCCTCTATGCCTGCATTTTGGCAGTCTATATGGTTCTTTCTAGGCACCCTCTAGGCGCTCATTATGACCGATTCTATTGTCCTTTCTAGGCTCTATCTAGACCCTCACTATGGCCGTCTCAATGGTCAAATCTAGGCACTCTCTAGGCCCTCACTATGGCCGTCTCTATGGTCTTCTCTAGGCACCCTCTAGGTCCTCACTATTGTAGTCTCTATGGTCCTTTTAAAGCCCTATCTAGGACCTCACTATGACTGTCTCAATGGTCCCATCTAGGCCCTCTGTAGGCCCACACTATGGCCATCTTTATGGTACTTTATAGTCCCCCTCTATGCCCTTATTCTGGCAGTCTATATGGTTCTATCTAGGCCCTTTCTAGACCCACACTATGGCCATCTGTATGGTCCTTTCTAGGCTCTATCTAGGCCCTGACTATGGCTTTCTCAATGGTCATATCTAGGCCCTCTCTAGGCCCTCAGTATGATTGTCTCCATGGTCCCAAATAGGCCCTCTTAGGCCCTCAATAAGGCCCTCTATATGGTCCTAGATCGTCCCTCTCTAGACCCTCACTATGGTCGTATCTATTATCCTCTCTAGTCACCCCCATGCCCTAACTATGACTGTTTCTATTGTCTTCCTAGGCTCTCTCCAGGCCTTCACAATGGCCGTCTCTATAGTTCACTCTAGGCCCTATCTATGCCATCACTATGGCCACCTCTATGGTCCTCTCTAGGCCCTATCTATGCCATCACTATGGCCACCTCTATGGTCCTCTCTAGGCCCTATCTAGGCCCTCCTATGGCCATCTCTATGGTCCTCTCTAGGCCGTCTACAGACACTAACTATGGCTGTCTCTATGGTCCTCTCTTTTTCCTCTCTTGGCACTTTCTAGACCCTCTCTATGCCCACTCTATGGTCGTCTATGTTCCCGTCTCTAGTCCCTCTCTAGAGCCCTCACTATGGCCATCTCTATTGTCTTATCTAGGCACTCTCTACGCCCTCACTATGTTAGTCTTTATGGTCCCATCTAGGCCCTCTCTAGGCCCTCACTATGCCCATCTCTATGGTTGCACCTAGGCCCTCTCGAGGCCCTCATTATGGCAATCTCAATGGTCTTCCCTAGTCATTTTCTAGGCACTCACTATGGCTGTCTCTCTGTTCCTCTCAAGTTCTCTCTAGGACCTCTCTAGGCCCTCTCTCTGTTCACTCTATGGCCGTCACTATTGTCTTCTCTAGGCCCTCTTGAGGCCCTCACTATTGTAGTCTTTATGGTTCCACCTAAGCCATCTCTAGGTCTTCAGTTATTTCTGATTCTATGTCACACTTAAGCCCTCTCGAGGCCCTCACTATGGCAGTCTCAATGGAATTCTTTAGGCACCTCTAGGCCCTCAATATGGCCTTCTCTATGGTACCAACTAGGCCCTATCTAGGTCCTCACTATGGCCATCTTATGGTCCCATCTCGACACTCTCTAGACCCTCACTGTGGCCTTCTCTGTGGTGCCTTCTAGGCAGGATCTAGGCACTCACTATCACCGTCTCTATTGTCTATCTAGGCCGTATCTACACCCTCATTATGGCCATCTCTATGGTCCTATCTAGGAACTCTCTATGCCCTGACTATGGCCGTCTCTATGGTTCTTACTAGGCCCCCTCTATGCTTGCATTCTGACAGTCTATATGGTCCTCTCTAGGCCCTCACTTTCGCTGTCTCGATTTTCCTTTGTAGACTCTCTCTAGGCCCTCACTATGGCTGTCGAATGGTCACATCTAGACCATCTCTAGGCTCTCACTATGATGTCTCTATGGTCCTCTCTAGGCCCTCTCTAGTCCCTCACTATGGCCATCTCTATGGTCCCAACTAGGCCGTATCTAGGCCACCACTATGGCCATCTCTATGGTCCCATCTCGGCCCTCTCTAGGCCCTCACTATGGCTGTCTCAATGGTCTATGCTAGGCAACTTCTAGGTCCTCACTCTGGCCTTCTCTATGATCCTCTCTAGGCCGTCTAGATGCAGTCACACTAGCTGTCTCTCTGGTCCTCTATAGTTGCTCTCTAGGCCCCCTCTAGACCCTCTCTATGCCCACTCTATGTTCGTCTCTATGATCCTCACTAGTCCATATTTATAGCCCTCATTGTGGCCGTTTCTATGGTCCTTTCTAGGCCCTCTCTAGGCACTCTCTATGGTCATCTTTTTTGATCCCATCTAGGCCCTCTCTAGGCCTTCACTATGTCACACGTTCTCCCCTTCCTCCCTGTCATTTATGGCTGTCTGAAATTTGTTCTCTTGGTTTGCCAGAAGCAGCAGTTAGTTTGTCCACTGTTGTCTCCTCCCCCCCTTCCCCTCCTCTGCAGCCGATCTGCCGGTTTGCCTGGTGGGTCTTTGCTCTGCTAACCCTGTTCCCTCTAGGACAGCTCCCTTGGGAAGACACTTCCCTCTCCTCTCAAGACTCCAGGCCAGGCCTGGACCGACTGTTCCCTCTGCATCAGGAGCACCGGCTCCCAACTGTAATACTGTGTCTCTCCCAATGGATTAGCCATTTGCTCGTTCTTCCCTTCCTCTCCCCATCATCTACGGCTGTCTGGGCTTAGTTCTTGGACTTAGTCCCATCAGTTTGCCTGGAAAGCAGCTGGTCTAAGACCGTGTTTGCTCCCTCCTCCCTTCCGTGGTTCTTAGCTCTGCTCTATGTCTTCTGCTGGGGACCCTCTCTCCCTCTCTGGCTGGGACCTATAAAGTGAGTGTTAGCAGTGCCTTCTGACACAAAAAAACATTAACTTAAAAGTTGCTGTGATTATGGAACATGCTTCCTTTTTTCTTATTCACCACAGATGCCCTCCAGCTACACTGGGCAGCGACTTCCTGCAGATAGCAGGAAGTCCCACCCTTCCACTGCTGCAGCCTGCAAACCTGATTCACAGCACCCGCCAGCAATACTGTTTGCCACTGTAACCAGTTTTCTTATTCTGATTCTAGTCTGACACTTTGCTAATACAGAAGTGTGCTTTTCTCTGCCTTAACAACCCATCAAAATTACTGCTATTAAATTGTATTCAGTTACTTAAGACCAATCTTATGGCTCTCAATTTTGTCAGAAGTCTGCTAGTACTAACTGAGTTTATAGTTGACAGATTTCCCAAAACCTCTAGCAGTTGACGCCAGATGGTTTCAGAAGACTTGAACACCAGACTCCTAGAAGATACAGCCTAGACTGCATACAAATGAACACAGTGAACTAAACTGGATACCCTGAGTCAAATGTCTTAGCTAAGTCAAACCGAGGTAAGTCATTTCTCATGTCATGTGTATCCATTCCCCAGAGAAAAAGCCCTGCATCTTCTGCACCTAAAAACAAAACTGACTTTGCCCAAGAGACTATAGAAACCATGGGAACTGTTGGCTAGTGGACTCTGTCAGTTTTTAAAATAATATAACTGGTAGATTGTTGTTTACTCTTTTTCAGACTTCTGCCTACATTGACAGCTAAGCTTTCACAGATGTAATCTGTTACCTCATTATCTAAACTCAGTTGCCACCAATTAAATTACCTGAGTTCTTATGAACTTGTCTGACTGTTTTATTAAACATTCCACTATACGATCCGGCAAAGGTTCATCTTAAAGTCTGCTCGTGTTGTTAACTCATGCTGTTATCTCTTTTATAAACTTATAAGCTACAGGAAACCACTGAAATCTACCTCTCGCGGACCAAATAAATGCCATCCAGATAAGTACATATGCCTAAATGTCCCACTTACTATCAAAAAGGGTGGGATTCCTCTGGGTTTCAAATGTACATCTTAGAAAAAATTGCTTTTTTCCTAAGTGTACTTAATCTTATTCCCTATATCTTGTCAAGTCCAGGTGCATCCAAAACATCTCCAGAAAAGCAACCTTCAGATGCTCCATCTCCTGTCACACACACAGCTGCTTCCACTGGACCTGTTCTTCTGGCCTATCTGGATGGCTCCACAACCCTGGACAGCACAAACATCACCCCAGGTTCCCCCTAAAGACACGTCGCCACCAGTGCCAGCAGGAAGTAGCCAATATCATGATGACCCTATTCCTGCTGCGCCGTCACCTCTTTCTTCACCCCCTTTTTTCCTTTCTTTTTATAATAAGAAGAAGGGAGGTATATTTACCATTCTGTTAAACTCCACCTCCACAGTTACCTGGCAACAGCCAGGTATGCTCCTCCCTGCAGCTCCCTGGCAACAGCCAGGTAGCCCTGCCCACTATTAAAAAAAGGGCTGTCTGGCCCCTCTTGCTCTCTTGCCCCTGTGACCCGCTCGCCTACAGGTTCCTGTCTCCCCTTCCCCTTCCCTCTCCCCTCCCCCCTCCACGTGGTCATGGCTGGCCAACCCTCTCTCTCTGCTCTCCCCTCAGCCCTAAATAAATATTTCCTTCAGGGAACTCTCTGCCACTGTTTTTTCTTTTTTTTAAATAACAACACCAGCCACTCACTATGGCCGTCTCTATAGTCCACTCTAGGCCCGATCTAGGCCCTCACTATGGCCAGTTCTATGGTCCTCTCTAGGCCCTATCTAGGCCCTGACTATGGCCGTCTCTATGGTCCTCTCTTGGACCTCTATATGCCTTCACTATGGTCCTCTCTATGGTCCTCTCTAGGCCCTCTCTAGGCCTTCACTATGGCTGTCTCTATGATCCTCTCTAAGCCATATCCTGGGACACACAATGGCTGTCTCTATGGTCCTATCTAGTCCCTCTCCTATAGCCCTCACTATGGGCCATCTCTATTGTCTTCTCAGTGGCCTCTCTAGGCATTCACTATAGTCGTCTTTATGGTCCCATCTAGGAACTTCAAAAGCCCTCACTATGACCATCTCTATGGTCCTGAATAGGCCCTCTCAAGGTCCTCACTATGGCCGTTTCAATGGTCTTCTCTAGGCACCCTCTAGGCACACACTATGGCCATCTCTATGGTCCTCGGTAGGCAATACCTAAGGCTTCACTATGACTCTCTCTAATTGTCAGCCCAATGCGCTTTTTATGCCCCACTATAGCCGTCTGTTGATCCTCTCTAGGCCCCCTCTATGCCCGCATCCTGGCCGTCTATATGGTCCCCTCTAGGACCTCTCTAGGACCTCACTTTTCCTGTCTCTATGGTCCTTTTTTAGGCTCTCTCTAGGCCTTCACTTTGTCTGTCTCAATGGTCAAATCTTGGCCCTCTGTAGCCCTCACTATGGCCGTCTTTATGGTCCCATCTAGGCCCCCTCTATGCCCGCATTCTGGCAGTCTATATGGTGCTTTCTATGCCCCCACTAGGCCCTCACTATAGTCGACTCTATGGTCCCCTTTAGGCCCTCTCTAGGACTTCACTATGGTCCTCTCTAGGCCATCACTATGGCCGTCTCTATGTTCCTCTCTAGGTCCTCTCTAGGCCCTCACTATGGCTGTCTCTATGTTCCTCTCTAGGTCCTCTGTAGGCCCTACTATGGCCGTCTCTATGTTCCTCTAATGGCCCTCTCTAGGCCCTCACTATGGTCATCTTTAAGATCCCTTCTAGGCCCTCTCTACTTCTTCACTATTGCCGTCTCTATGGTCCTACCTAGGACCTCTCGAGGCCCTCACTATGGCAGTCTCAATGGTTTTCCCTATGCATCCTCTAGGCCCTTAATATGTCCGTCTCTATGGTCCTCTTTAGGCCCTATCTAGAGCCTCACTATGGCAGTATCTTGGTCCTCTCTAGGCGCTCTCTATGTCCTCACTATGGCCATTTCTAAGAACCTCTCTAGGAACCCTCTATGCCCGCATTTGGGCAATCTATATGGTCCTCTCTAGGCCCGCACTATGGCCAATTCTATGGCCATATCTAGGCTCTCTCTAGGCCCTCACTATGGTCTTCTCAATGGTCACATCTTGGCTCTATCTAGGTCCTCACTATGGCAGTATTTATGGTCCTCTCTAGGCACCCTCTAGGCACTCACTATGACCATCTCAATGGTCACTTCTAGTCCTCTGTAGGCACTCACTATGGCTGTCTCTATGGTACCAACTAGGCCCTATCTAGGTCCTCACTATGTCTATCTCTATGGTCCCATCTCAGCCCTCTCTAGGCCCTCACTATGACTGTCTCTATAGTCCACCCTTGGCCCTATCTAGGCCCTCACTATAGACATCTATGGTCCTCTCTAGGCCCTATCTAGGCCCTCACTATGGTCATCTCTATTGTCCTGTCTAGGTCCTCTGTATGCCTTCACTATGTTCGTCTCTATGGTCCTCTCTAGGCCCTCTTAGGCCTTCACTATGGCTGTCTCTATGATCATCTCTAGGCCATACCCAGGGACTTACTATAGCTGTTCTCTATGGTCCTTTCTAGTTCCTCTCTTGGCCCTCTCGATGCCCACTTTATTGGTCGTCTCTATGGTCCTCACTAGTCCCTCTTTATAGCCCACACTATTGCCATCTCTATTGTCTTCTCTATGGCCTCTCGAGGCACTCACTATTGTCGTCTTTATGGTCCTATCTAGGAACTACTAAGCCCTCATATGGCCATCTCTAGGTCCCACCTAGGCCCTCTCGAGGCCCTCACTATGGCAGTCTCATGGTCTTCTCTAGGCACCCTCTAGGCCCTCACTATGGCTATCTTTATGGTCCTCTGTAGGCAGTATCTATGGCTTCACTATGGTTGTATCTATTGTCCTCTCAGTGCACTCTTTATGCCCTCACTACGGCTGTCTCCATGGTCTTCTATAGACCCCTCTGTGCCTGCATTCTGGCAGTCTATATGGTCCCCTCTAGGACCTCTCTAGGCCCTCACTTTTCCATCTATGGTTCTTTCTAGGCTCTCCTTAGGCCCTCACAATATCTGTCTCAATGGTCACATCTAGGCCCCCTCTATGCCCACATTCTTGCAGTCTATATGGTGTTTTCTATGCCCTCGCTAGACCCTCACTATAGTCGACTGTATGGTTCCCTTTAGGCTCTCTCTAGGACTTCACTATGGCCATCTCAATGGTCCTCTCTAGGTCCCCTCTAGGCTCTCACTATGGCCGTCTCTATGTTCCTCTCTAGGTCTTCTCTAGCCCCTACTATGGTCATCTCTATATTCCTCTAATGGCCCTCTCTAGGCCCTCACTATGGTTGTCTTTATGATCTTATCTAGGCCCTCTCTACTCCTTCACAATTGCCCCTCTCTGTGGTCCCACCTAGGACCTCTCGAGGCCCTCACTATGGAAGTCTCAATGGTCTTCTCTATGCATCCTCTGGCCCTCACTATGGCCGTCTCTATGGTCCTCTGTAGGCCCTATCTAGGTCCTCACTATGTCTGTCTCTTGGTCCTCTCTAGGCGCTCTCTATGTCCTCACTATGGCTGTTTCTAAGAACCTCTCTAGGGACCCTCTATGCCCGCATTCAGGCAGTCTATATGGTCCTCTCTAGGCCCTCTCTAGGCCCTCACTATGGCCAATTATATGTCCCTTTCTAGGCTCTCTCTAGGCTCTCACTATGGCCGTCTCAATGGTCATATCTTGGCCTTATCTAGGTCCTCACTATGGCAGTATTTATGGTCCTCTCTAGGCACCCTCTAGGCACTCACTATGACCATCTCAATGGTCACTTCTAGGTATTCTGTAGGCACTCACTATGGTCGTATCTATGGTCCTCTCTAGGCCTCATCTATGCCCTCATTCTGGCAATATATATGGTTCTGTCTAGGCTCTCTCTAGGCCCTCACTCTGGCTGTCTCAATGGTCACATCTAGACCCTCTGTATGCCCTCACTATGGCCGTATATATGGTACTCTCTAGGCAATCTCTAGGTCCTCACTATGACTGTCTCCATGGTCGAAACTAGGCCCTCTGAGGCCCTCAATAAAGCCATCTATATGGTCCCAGCTTGTCCCTTTCTAGGCCCTCACTATGGCCGTATCAAGTGTCCTCTCTAGGCA
>JAJTUV010003208.1:0-67440 GCA_021653895.1 Mastomys natalensis
TATCATAACACTAGGAAATGATGGGAAGTGAGAGGTCCCTTCTCTCTAGCCCAGAATGGAGAGCGAGTCATAGCCAGGGTGAATCCCACTTTGATTGCAGACTCCTTCACAAGCTGAGATCTCAGGCCACATTCTCATTTCTAGACTAGGACCCACCCACGTGCAAATCAATCTGTTAGCTCGCATTGACTCCTTGCTCTTATCTTAACTAGCACAGTATTCTAGTTTCATCTGTGTTACTGTGACAAATATGCAAAATAAAAAGCGACCATAGGGAGGCGAGGGCTTATTTTGCTTATGATGCTAGGCTATTGTCCATTACTCTGGGGAGGTCAAGGTGGAATTTAATGAAACATCCATAGTCCAGAGCAGAGAGGATAAGCAATGGATTACGGATTACTTGCTTTCTCCTGCCTTATATAATCCAGGGCCCCGTTTAGGGAATAGTGCTGCCCACAGTGGGCTGGATCAGCCAACAACCAAGACAGTTCCTCACAGACATGCCCATAGGCCAATCTGCTCTAGATAATTCCTCATTAAAATTCTCTTCCCAGATAATTCTAGGTTGTGCTAAGTTGACAGTTAAAATTAACATCACAGCCAGGCATAAAATCTTAAGAATTTCTATCCTTGACTATTCCCGTTTCTTCAGTTTCAAAGAAAATAGTTCTTTTTAAAAATTCTTGGAAATTAATATGGATCCTAGCCTTTCCTTTCTCTGGAAAGACTTGATTCTTTTGCCATGTGCTCCTTCATTTTCTCTTTTACTGTGGGTTTGTTTTCTTCTTTACATATATTAGCTTGCCTCTACCTGATGATTGGCAAGTACTCACTGAAAAATTCCACTTCCTATTTTCCTGTTTTCCTCTTAAACTAATAATCCCATTTTACCTTGTCTGTTCTGGGATGGATGATTTATTGTTTAATGTAATTACTCAGGCACCTTTAAAGTCTCTTCCACTCCTCAGCTGCTTTTGTTTATCATGTTGGAACTTTCCCGCCCTCTCTCTAGGACATTCCCCCCCCCCAAGGACTCCCCCCCCCCGTTATGTTCCCCACTTCCTCCCTCTCTTTCCTCACTGACTTCTCCCTATTATTTCCTTGTATTTTTTTCCCCTAAGCATTAGTTTCAGGAATGCTCTGTCTCCCCATTTCCTTGAGGACCCTTTTCATTCCACAGAGCTAATTATGACTACAATGTTGACAACGTCAGCTCATAGAAATCTCTATGGCTAATTTCCGAGTGCTTCTCGGTCGGTTCTTTCTGTCAGTATTTAGGTAACTGTGAGGTTCGGTTCCATAGTTGGTCCTTCTTGGGGATGTTGGTGCTCACCACAAATGCTAAAACCCAGCACTTCTTCCACAATGAGTGGGGACGCACACTATGGTCAACGACACAGCTCTAACCATTTACTAATGGTGCGACTGCTCTTTTGGTGTCACCTGAACCAAACTCTCATACTCTCTTGTGTCTTTTAAAAACTCTTATGTTTTTACTGTCACCTGAGTTGAGCTGTTATCACGTTTGACAGAGTTGATTCTTTTCTCTCTTCTAAAATACTCTGTTCCCTTGGCTAAGAGAGCGCCAGACAGTCCCTGTTCCCCCGTTATGCCTTTGGCGTCATCTCATCTTCTTTTTCTGTTGAGCATCTTTTCTCTGACTCGTCATTCAGGGTTGAGGAGAAGCTATGCTGTTCACGGATGCAAAAGAAAGTGAGATATCAGACTTAAACGATGACAGATGTTAGGAAAATTTTAAGTTAGACAGTAACAAGACGAGGTTCTTCTTGTTATGTGTGGAAGAATCTCCACAGCATCGTCTGTGATTCTGATGACGTAAATCACAGTTCCATGTTAGCATTTATGTATTTAATACTGTGAGGCCCATCGAGGGTCGATCTCTGTGGTAGACACTGGTGTTAGCCTCACTATCCTGTGATTCACTCATCACTGTCAGCTCTGTCCTACAGGTGAGGAGACTTAGTTTCTAAGTTTCAGGAACTGAAGCAGCCGGTTACATCACAACACAGTCAAGAGCAGAGAGAAGTCAATGGATCCTTGGTTGGTTCTTCTGTTCAGCCGGCTTTCTTCTGTCTCACACAATGAAATGGCACTGCCCAAATTCAGCTGAATTTTCCTACACCGACTAATGGTCTTTACCATAACCCATAGACATAGACACACAGAGTGGCAGGATCCAGACAGTTCCCCAACTGAAACTCTCCTCCCAGGTGATTCCAGACTGTGTCACACTGACAGTTAAGGCTAACCAGTGATCTGTGAGAACAATGGCTATGCCAATGTCAAGAAAACACTGTTTCTTAACACTTTCCCCAAACTCTTACATTTTTTTCCTGCCTCTTCTTCTGGAACATTCTTTGAGCCTTGGACGGAGTGACATAGACATCCTGTTTAGGACTGAGCATTCCTCAGGTTCCTATTCTCTACACTTGGCCAGTTATGAGTCTCTGCACTAACTGTTGCTCGATGCATTAGTGATTAATATTTGAACATTGATTTTTATTTTGAGGCAGAATCTTGCTATGTAGTGCAGACAGTCCACGAGCTTATTCTGGCACTCTTCTATTATAGTTTTCTGAGTGCTGGGACTCACAGGCATACACCACAGCAGTGGCGCCTCAATTTATTTTATATAAGTATTGGCAAATGTGACCAATCAATAATATTTAATATTGTATATAGGACTTGCATTAGTTTCCTTATTGGATGGTGATATGCTAATTACTAGCTATGCCTGACCCTAAGGAGAGTAGGCAGATGTATGGAACCAGAGTTGTTTCCTTAAGACAGGACAGCAGCCTCTGAGTATCCTGGAGTTCATAGCCATTGGCTGCTAATACCTGTACCCTCTACTCTACCTGAAAGTATAATTTCTAGGTATAATATAGTTTTGAATCCTGTAGGTTCTTTCATAAATTTGATCATATGCTGTATAGAATTTAGCTGAGGATGACAATATAGTTAATGAGGTCTCATATCTAGAAGTTACCATGCTCTGTTGATTCCTATATTCTGCTATTAGGGGTCTGCCTCTGTGCGCATTAACAGAGACAGCATTGCTTTGCTTATCTGTTCTGATGCTTGTTTCTGAATCACCCACATGGTAGACAATTCTCAATAGTCTTGATTTCTTTGGAGGGAGCTTTATGTATTACATATCCCAAGGAGAGCTTTACTGTTCGGAGCTACAGTGCTTTCAAGGTTGGGAGCTGGTGGTGTCCAGGCAGTGATAAATTGGGACACAGTCAGTTTACAGGGAATAGAGGAAAGGGGAAGACCCAATAAAATATAATACTCAGAGCCAGATATAAAATGCCTTTAGTAGGGGCCCTCTACATGGTGCAATTTGGACTGAAAAAGAACTGTAAGTCTTTCCGCGGGAAGAGGAACTGGTAAGGCTTGAGGTAAATGGAAAGGACAACCTTGCAGAGCTTGTGTATTCTCACTCTCCCAGGATCAGGCTATGAGATAGAATGGGTTCAGCTTTCCCGTTTTATGTATTAGAGTGCATGCAGATTCCCTGGAATGAATATCTCAGAACTCCTAAAAGTCAGGCAGAAGCATTTAAGAGCAGAAAGGACAAAAAAGGAGTATTACATTATGGACTATAGAAAGTCCTGTGTTAGGCAAGGAATTCTAATGTCAGGTTTCTCCCTCTCCCCTTCTCTCTCTCCCTCCCTCCTCCCTCCCTTCCTCCCTCCCTCCCTCCTCTTCCTTCCTCCCTCCCATTCTTTGACTTTCCCTTTTCTGGAAGTTAATATACTAGCAGAACTAAATGTTATTGTACTCTGATCTCATCAAAAAGCAAAAAGTTCTGATCCCTTACCTTTGGAAGATTCAGGTACTAGAACTTAATTCCAGGGTATTCCATGAGAGTGACTGTAGGAGACGAATGAGTTGAAGAAGTCACAGGATCTTTAAATACACGAGTATAAGCGAGAACAGGATAGGGGAATGATCAGAATGGAGAGATCTGATTATTATTTCGACGTTGGACTTAATTTTGATGTGTAAATACTTTAGAGTGATACATGCACATCATCACTGTAGAGTAGCCAGTGGTAGAAAGAAGCGGCCCCTGCTCTTCTTGCTACTTTTATTTCAGCGTCATCAAGGAAAACTTCACTGCCCCCAGCCGACTGGCAGAGGAAGTTCTCTGCACCCTGTATCTTCTTAAGGTTACTCCATAACCTTAACTATGTGCTAATAACATTTCCCTTTGACTGGTTAGCCAAAGAGGCCATTTCCTATTTACTCCTGACTTAGAGCTTTATTGCTGTGAAGAGACACCATGACAAGGCAACACTTATAAAGGACAACATTTAATTGGGGCTGGCTTACAGGTTCAGAGGTTCAGTCCATTATCATCATGGCAGGAAGCATGGCAGCATCCAGGCAGGCAGACATGGGCTGGAGGAGCCAAGGGTTCTAATCTGAAGGCATCTGGAGGAGACTTGAATTCCACACTGGGTGGGCATAGCTTGAGCAAGGTATGAGACCTCAAAGCCCCCTCCACAGTGACACACTTCCTCCAACAGGCCCTGCCTCCTAATAGTGCCACCCCTTTGGACCAAGCACCAAACACATGAATCTATGGGGCCAAACCTACTCAAACCACCACATTTTCTTTTATGAAATACAGATTTGATATTTATATCAATATATACTATAAAATACATAAAAATGAACTCACCCGATCTAATTTATTATTTAGTGATGTGATATGTTTACTTTTAGCTGTACAAATATTCCCGTTGCATATGCTGTCACTTTTAAGGGTGTCCTGACTGTTTTATTTATGGCAACAGCAGAACTACTCTGTCCACACCCTCTTTCTGCCAATATTCCACCATTCCCTCCTAACTATATTCTTAGCTTGCCAAGACAATTGGCGTTTTACTGGTGACATACAGTAGCAATGAAGTCACCTGCTTTTTCTCACTCGTTGATAGTAAAAGCTGAAAGACGGCACGCAACTCTCATGTCTTATCTGCTACATGGTAAAGTGCTATATTAAAACTGCCTTCAACTCCAAGAGTTCAATGCTACATACAACCTTGTGCTTATCAAGAGAAAAAGATTCCATGCTTAAGGTCAAATGCATTTTCTCTTCCAATTCTTAAAATTACGTTACCTTTAGGGCTGGAGTGATAGCTCAGTAGTTAAAGCACCGGCTGCTCTTTCAGAGAATCAGTTGAGTTCCCAGCACCCACATGGCAGCTCACAACCATCTTTAATTCCAGTTGTAGGAGATCTGGTGCCCCTTCTGGTCTCTGTAGGTACCACATACACATAGTACATAGGTATTGATGTGTACCATCCTCTGAGGGCATCTCTGGATCAGGCAAATCATGTTTCTTATACAATGTCTTTCTTTTCTTGGAATTCTCCCTGTTTCTTACCATAAGACTGCACTGATGCTCTCAAGACGTGAATAACTTTATTCTGGCATTCAGTAGCATCTTAGTTTCTCCTCGGATAATCTCTTAATTATGTTGGGAAAATAATCCCCATTTTATGACCTGAGGGAAGTAATGAGCTCTCCCGGGAGCAGGGAGTACAGAGTCTCACACACGGAAACTCAGTCAGTCACCTTGGCTTGGATCCATTACTTCCGTCTTTCTGGTAGTTCCTGGACAGAGCCTCCTTCACATTCCTGAAGATCAACTCCTCAGGTCATGTCCCACACTGTAGCTGTCCCTTCTTGATTTCATCTTTCAACACTGTTCCGGTCAGATTTCCATTGCTTATCTCCCCTTTGAAGTTTGTAATGCTTATTTCTTTTTTGTAGTTTTATATCTGCATCTGAGTGAGGTCTGTGGAGATACGTGGTTGAGTAAGGCAGCCCGCGGTTGAACGTCTTGGCAAAGATGACGTCAGCAGTTAAATGTTGCAAATATTTACCTAGGTCAGAGGATGAGTCAAATGGAACTTACACTCCCTTACTAAAACTTGAAACTACCCTAAAAAGAGAGAAAAAATTGTATTAGATAAGCTAGAGGTCAGGGGACAACTGTAAGACTTTACGCAGTTGAGAATTAGTATAAATATAGGTTAACAGGGTATGCTTAATTGTTGAAAGACACAGAACTTCTGGGCAGGTGTCTGTGAAAAGTGAACAGTTTCCTCCTTTGTATTTCTAGGTTATTATTTTTTTGTTTAGTAATTACATTGGAGCTGGAGAGATGGCTCAGTGGCCAAGAGAACTCGTTGTTCTCCAAGAAGACCCAGATTTGGTTTCCAGTACCCACATTTGCTTACAACTGCTTGCAACTCTAGTTACAGGGAGTTAGGTACCCCTTCTGACTCCATGGGTACCTGCAATCACGACGTGGTGTGCACATACACAAGTAGGCACACACACACATGCACCTAAATAAAAATTAAAAAAATCCAACAAATTATTGCATGGATGTGTGCATACCTCTGTGGTGTGTGTGTGTGTGTGTGTGTGTGTATCTGTCTGATTGTAGGTCCACCTGTGGAAACCAGAGGACAACTCCACTATGTGGGTTTGGGAATTGAACTAAGATTGTCAGGCTTGGCAGCAAGCACCTTTACCCACTGAGCCATCTTTCTGGTCCAATACCTGTTCTTCATCTGGAGAGTCATTTGATACAGGTAACTAGTTGAATTATCTCAAGTATCTGGGAAGTTACTTAACTGTTCCAAATGTCTGTGTCAAACATAATGAGCAGAGGCACTTTTTAGTGGGGAAGCACTTCCCTTTCATGATCGTTCCATCAAAAGCTCTGCAGTGAATGACAAGCCGTGAAGAATTAGTCAGTGTAGAGAGCTGCCTTGCATGCACACAGCACCACACCTTTTCAAAAGCACGTTGACATTATCAGTGGGAACTATCATCTCCGTAACAGTCTTCATGAGGAAACAGAGTAGATCTTGATGTCCTAATTTTAAGAGTGGCGGAAGAGAAAGGGTGCGTGTGCTAGAGGAAGACTATCATACAGTTTAAGTGTTTGAAGCCGTGCAGGTCTGACAGTCGTGGGTTAAGTCACCTGACCAATTCCAACACTATGCTACAGAGGTTGTAAAGTGAAAGAACAAACCCAGACACTTTTTTTTTTAAACATTTTTTTAAAACTTTATTTTATGTATATGAGTACACTGTCTTCATACACACCAGAAGAGGGCATCAGATCCCATTACAGATGGTTGTGAGCCACCATGTGGTGGCTGGGAATTGAACTCAGGACCTCTGGAAGAGCAGTCAGTGCTCTTAACCACTGAGCCATCTCTCCACCCCTCTTCTTCTGTTTTTTTAATCATTATCTTTCATCGTTTTTTTTTTTTTTTTTTTACAGTCTAGTTGTTATCCCCCTCCCGATCCACCCTCATCCCATGCTCCTCCCCCATCTCCAAGAGGATGCCCTTCCCACACCTGGCCAGCCTTCCCCAATCCGTGGGGCCTCAAGTCTCTCGAGGGTTAGGTGCGTCTTCTGTCACTGAGGCTAGACCAGGCAGTCTTCTGCTGTATATGTGTTGGGGGCCTGGGACCAGCTAGTGTATGCTGCCTGGTTGGTGGCTCAGTGCCTGAGAGATCTCGGGGGTCCATAAACCCAGACATTTTCAAGCCTCACTGGCCCCACGAGACCAGAGAAGGCTGCCCTGAGCGACCATGATAGATCAAAGAGGCTCTTCTTGCTGTCTAGTGGCTGATACGTTTTCTCAGGATAATCCCGACAGAGGTTCTTCAATGTGATTCCTTGCATCGCGGGTGTTGTGCCTGTCCGATGGCGGCAGAAGGGAGATTTGCAGTAAAACAGAACTGTGCTGGTGTTAGAAGTTTATCTTGGTTGATATTTCTGCCTCAAGAACATTAACACTCAACTTCTGGGCCTTTGCTTTTCAATGTAGCTAGGGTGGATTCTGCTGTTATGATTAAGATCCACTTTGGACCAGGATCCGGTTTGTGCCTTGGTTACGTTAATAACGTTAATAACGAAGCTGAGATGTAAAGCCAGAATCTATTTAAAATTTTTATTGCACTTTATTATATTATGTGCATGTGTGTGCACATGCATGCTCCCCCCCAACGTGATAGCAAGAGGACAACCTATGGGTGCCCTCTAAACATTCAGATTTAGCTTTTCACCCATTGAGTTCCTACCGAATCGGAACTTACTAACCCATTTCAGCAGAACCATTAGTGGAGGCCGATTGGACTTCAGTATGCTAGTTCCACCAATTCTAAGATTCAAATTTATCACATAAGGCATCAGAAAATATGAATCTGAGGGCTGCCCTTCAATCTTGGTTAGAGAGGATTACTGGGAGGTATTGCATTCGTGCGCCTGAAGGGGTCGTTGTGGAGAGAACGGAGCTGCCGGACCCATGCATGTTCCTTGCAGCTGATCGGTTTTAGTCCTCTCCTTTTTCTCTCACACATAGACAGCCTGTACTAAGATCAGTTTCAAACTGAAATTCCGATTGAATGACAGAATCCAAGCGTGCACCCAAGTTATTCTCTGACAGTGAGTTGTAGGTACGCAGAGCAAGGGTAGCTTCTAGAAGTGAAAAGGAATAGCCACTGAGGAAACAGGTAAAAAAAGCTTTGATACGAACTATCAAAAAGCAGTTTCTCATGAAGCTCCGACCAGCCTCAAGCTCACTACATAGCGGAGGCGGGCTGTGCGCTCCTGAGGCTCCTGTTTGCCACTGTGCCCGGCTCAGACAGACAAAGTTTTACTGAAAATGCTAAACACTATTCTAAATTTGAAATGTTCTAAGTGCCATGCTGAAATCAACTGAAAAAAAAAAAAAAAACCCACAGGAGATTCTCCAGCTAGCTGGAAATTATACTCAAGTCATCGGCGTCAGTAATAACACGAGTCTTCGGGTTACCAGAATGGAGGCTTATAGGTCCTTAGCCTTGTCTTGCTCCACATTATTGTAGGTTATATTTCTGTGTGCTTTACTTTGCGACCAACTTTTGAGGAATTTAAACATGACTCTCCTTACCAATGCTCACAGTCTGTAGTAGTTGACCCCAAAGAAGGAACCAGGGGCTCTGATTCCCTTCGCTCCCTGTCTCACAATGAAAACATTTCATTGCCTTCTTTTTGACCTGTCTTCTTTTTCTTATGCTTGGCATTTACCCAGTTCAGTAAATATCAGTTTCAGCCTTCCTGAGAGAGAGAGGCATTTGAGAGTGAAGGTCGCTGTTGATGACTCACTGGCTAGGAACAGTAGAACCTCTGGAAGGATGTGGCTGGTAACAAGAGTTTCATGGTGATTTGACACGGGAGATCCCATTGCAGGACAACTGTTGAGAAAGTGTTCTAGAAGTTTCCTGGGAATAGCTTTGGTTCTGATATAATGAATCTGCACATAAAAAGAGCTAAAGTATTAGTGTGATACAGAGAATACCTTTGACTTTTAAGAACTCTGATATTCTTCTCTGGGGAGCAGAACATCTCATCTGTCTTCCTTGTAGAGTGTCTATAATGTTTGTGCTTGTATGATGAATTCGATACAGAAAAAAAATTAGGTGACTTTCTAAGGACTTTGTAGACAGTTAGTGACCAGGCTAGGTGAGCTGAGAGTTGAATTTTGCAACAGTCTTTCACTATCATGCCTTGAGTGGAGAAGAAAATAATAATCTGTTTTGGGATTACACTGGGAGAACTACTTGGAGCTGGTTTAATTAATTTCAACTGCTTGATTTTTTTTTTTTTTTTTTTTTTTAAGTTTAGTGAATGTGATCTTTGCAGGATATCCCAGGACCTCTCTGTTTCCCTAGCCGTGTTGTACCTGTGCTCATTCATCACTGTTCTTTAAAGAAAGCTTTATTGGTGTTTAAAAAAATTATTTCTATGCATTTGCGAGGGTGTGTTTGCATTCCCGAAGTTGCCCATGGAGGCTAGAAGAGGGGCTGTGGATTCCCTGGACCTGGAGTTAGTGTTGTGAGCCGCCTCATGTGGGTGCTGGGAACCTTCCCCAAATCCAACAAGGGCCGCACACACTTAGACATTGAGTCCTCTCTCGGGATCTTCTTCCTGGGTTTGTTGTAGTGCTCTTCCCTGGAGACTTAGCCAGCATCCTTTAATCAACCTTTAATAATCTCGGGTGCCCCATCCCTGACCACGGGAGGAAGTTAGCAACAGTGTAGCCACAGGAGGAAGCTAGCAACAGTGTAGACAGTCCTTTTCTGCTGTTCCTTCTACGTGTTCTTTCTGTGGTAGAGCAGTTAGTACAGTGATAATTTCCAGCACACCCCCCCCCCCCAGTCACTCTCTCTTTTTCTCACTTCCTGTGCTAACCAGTCTTTAATGTCTTGCTTTTGACTACTAAACATATGTACCCATTTTTAACCAACCAAAAATAACCAAGGCAAAGGGCCTTACTAAAACCTCAATATAGATATAATTATTGGCTAATAATTTAGATTATATTAACACTAGAAGATCTTTTTGTGTGCCTAGTGGCCATTTGTATTTCTTCTTTTGAATAATTCTTATTTATGGCCTACTTAAAAGTTGGGTTAGGGCTGGAGAGTTAGATCAGCAATTAAGAGCATTTGTTGCTCTTATAGAGCACATAGGTTCAATTCCAGCATCCACATGCTGGCTCACAACTGTCTGTAAGTCTAGTCCCAGAGCATATGATGCCCTCTCTGTCATCATGGGCACCCAGTATACATATGATGCATATATGTACATGCAGGCAAACATTCAAACAGAGAAAAATAATGAAATAAATAAATATAAAGTTGGTTTATCTTTTTATTATTAAGTTAAAAGGTTTAAACAAGATTGTAGATTTTTTTCCATTTAATTCAATTATAATATTCATTGAACAACATCTGCATTGCAAACTCTGATTTCTGGTCTTGCATCCATAACAGGAAGCTGGTTATCAGAGGCTTGCAAATTCCCAGGAGCTTTTTTACAGACTGAAAAACTGGGTCATTGAACTTATTTCCTACCTAAGTATCACCTGAGAGGACGGACTTGGAAGCCTTGTTAGCAACCTTGATATATGTGTCAGATTCTTGGCAAACTTGCCTTTGTTTACAACCACACACTGTCAGAATTGCAGGATGGAAAATGAAATGTTGACATATTTGATGATTGGGTCCATCAATCGATACTGTACTTAGAAGGGACATGTAGCAGTAAGAGCACAGTCCTTGGAGGTCAATCGTTTTGAGCAGGAATCATCTTATATTAGTCCATTGTTTGACCACAAGCAAAAATCCTCACTGCCTACCCTTGCGTAATCTGTGTTTCTTCAGCAGCATAAGACCATGCAGATATCTGGGGGTGGGAGGGCAGTCAAAGAGTCTACAGAGGTCCTCTTAATTGTTGCCTTTTCTACTTAGAATTTTTTCTTATTCCTTCAGTCTCTTAGCAAATAGCAACACATTACTACCACTTCACCTCTCCTATAGAAGGGATGCATGACTTCTTAGATACATGATTTGAAAGTATCTTCCCTCACTTTACAGGTTGCCTATTCATTTTGTCTCTTAAAGATCGATTTATTTTTATTTATATGTGTATGAGTTTTTACCTGATTCATGTATGTGCACCATGTGTGTGCCTAGTTCCTCTGGAGGTCAGAGAGGGTGTGGATCCCAAGGGAGGGATTAGAGACAGCTGTGTGTCATGATGTGGATTCTGCAAACTTGATTCCTTTGCAAGGCAGTACATCCTTCATTGCTGAGCCATCTCTCCAGTCCTTCTTCCACTTTCTAATCATCCTCCTTTAAAGTCCAGAAGTTTATGATTGTTGAGTAGCTCAGTTAAGAATCTTGTACTTGTAGAGAATTTTAATCCAGCAACATGACTGCTCTGGCAAGGTATCATACCTTAAGACCTTCTAGGTCTTATGTTCTGGCTGGACTACAAACATGCTCTTAGACTCTTTGATCCTTAACCATGGAGGTAAGTTTAGTTTGTAGAAGGAAGGAGCCATGTTTGAAAGTGATGTCTAGCTGAGGGGCAGACAAAGTGACAAATCAGAGAAAGCTTTGATGGAATGAGTCAGAGATAGGACATGCCCTCTCTCATTAGAACAGTCAGGAAAGAGACTACTTAAGAGCAGCATGGAGTGAGTCAGGGAGGGCAGTTCAGTGAGTGGAGTTCAGTTGAGTTCGTGCAGCTCTGTTCAGTTCCATCGTCTGTGCAGTCAGTGCAGAACCTAAAGTTTAGTTTGCAGAATTCAGAGGCGGTTTTCCCAAACAGCAATTCAGTGAGAAGCAGAGAGAAGCCAGCTTGAATCAGTCATCTTGGAGAGGAGTTTTGAGCCAGAATAGCTGAGTTGAACCAAATAGCCAGAGTTCAGACAGAACTAGAAAGGGTGGGCTCTCACAGTAAGCCTCTGGGATGACAATTACATCTGGTGAATAAAAGTTACTTTTATGTGTACTATGTTTGCAGAGGAACCAAACTTTTTTCCCCCAGGATCCCTTGGGGAGTTTACAACCATCCATAAGTCACCTCCAGCAGTTATAACACCTGTGGCCTCTTTGGGCATCGATACTAATGTATATACTCTATGTACACACAACACACACACACACACGATTAAAAATACATCTTAAATGTAAAGCTCAGAGTCAGGTGGTTGTAGTGGTAGTGGTATATACCTTTAATATCCCAGTAACTTGGGTAAGGCAGATCAGGTGGACCTCTGAGTTTGAGGCCAGCCTGGTCTATCAGAATGAGTTCCAGGACAGCCAAGGCTTCACAGAGAAACCCTGCCTTGAAAAAACTAAAAGAAGAAAAAAAAAGTGCTAGCTCTTAATTCTGGCTTCAGTCCATTTTTAACTATAGCCTAATATCTAGGGACATTTCTCAATGTATAGTATAATAAATAAATAAAGTTCAGAATCTAGACATTGTCTAGTTAGACTTATAGATACTGAATTTGACAGATTTCTGTTGCCTCTATATCTCCTTCCTAATCATTCTTTTGAAGTTTGTACAGAAAGCTTGAAGAGTTTAGTTTGTCCTTTGGTTTTTTAATTTTACAACTGCTGAAGCCTCTGTAAGCCTTATCGTTTATCCTTTTATATGTTGTATAAAACTATAGAATTCATTGACCAAGTGAAATGTTAGGTGCATGTAAATCAGGTATAAATGTGGGTTACTTTCTTTTTTCATACAATAATTTCTACTTGGCATTGCTGTGAAATAAACAGCAGCTGGCCTATAACTGTGAATGCCTTGTGTTGTCAGTATCTCCATTACATTCATAAAAGTGTGCAAGTCCTGTGACTCCCAGCTAAAGTAAAATACTGTTGTTCAACCTAACTTGAGCACAACAAACTTGTTTAGATTTTAATGGAATTGGTGTAAAATGATAACTTATAAATAAACAAATATTTGTGTTTGATTTCAGAGGAAAAGAAATAAAGTTCAGAAATTGTCTTAGGGTTTTATTACTTTGAAGAAACACCATGACCACAGCAACTCCTACCAAGGAAACTATTTAATTGGGGCTGGTTGCAGTTCAGAGGTTCAGTCCATTATCATCATTGCAGGAAGCTTGGCAGCATGCAGGCAGACTGAGGAGTTGATAGTTCTATACCTTGAACACACTTCTCTCAAACAAGCCACACCCATTCCAAAAAGGCCACGCCTCCTAATAGTGCCCCTGTGGACCAAGCATTCAAACACATGACTCTATGGGGGCCATTTCTATTTAAACCACCACAGACATGTCACTTTATGGCATATGCTTTGGTGCCACATGTAAGAGATTATCACTGAAACTGAGATCATGATGTTTTGCTCTCCTAAGTTTTACAGTTGAAGCTCTTGCATGTAGCTCTGCGACACACTCTGAGTTGGCATCTGTGTGTGATATGAGACAGAGAGCCATGTTCTTTTCTTTCATAGGACAATCTAATTGTCCCAGAGTCATTTATTAAAAACTATTACAAAATAAAACAAAAAAAAAAATAAAAATAAAAAATGAACACTCTTGTATTGACTTTTCTCAGAACCTTTGTTGAAAACCAGTTGACCATAAATGTTAAGGATTGATTTTAGGAATGTCAATTCGTGTGTGTGTGGTGTGTGTGTGTGTGTGTGTGTATTTTATAGTTTTTGAAATAACAATGTTATTTCTTCTTTTTTTTTTCCAAAATAGTTTTGGCTATTATTACTCTTTTGAAATTTCTACATGAATTTTAAGGTTAGTCTTTTCATTTCTGAGAAAATAAACAACCAAATATTTTGTTAGGAACAAACTGCTGCTATTTTATGACTCCATTTACCACATGGAAAGTAAGGCATAGAGAAGGTTAAGTGAACTACTCAAGGCATGAGAAGAGACACATGAAGCCATCTGGCCTCAGAGTCTGCACTGTTTATTGCTGTGACTCTCAGTCAACTGTCCTTGTGTACAGAAAGCAACTGGCAAGCACAAATCACACATTATAGAAAGTCAATAAGACAAGACTCCTTGAGAAGCAGCTCAAGACCATTAGAGTTCCCATTTATAGTTTGTACAATGGTTATGTTTTTGTATGACATGAAATCTCTGCACATATATGAATAAGTCAAGTGTGCATGTGTATGAATATATCCCCAAAGCATACATATATAAAACATGCAGACGCATAATAAATAAAAATAAACTATGTATGTACATACCCATGAAATAGAAATTCAGGGAGAAATTTCTATATAGGTGAATAAGGGATGAATAGTTAGGACTTTGTATGGAGAATCAAACATTTTTCCTTTTTGTTCTTTAGCATGCTGAATTGTTATAGTTTAAGGAGATTGGTTGTATTAATTAATTGACATGTTTATTCAGTGGGTGGACATGTCAGACATGTGTATGGAGGTCAGATGTGTGGAGGCATGTGTGGGGATTTGTTCTCTCCCACTATGTGGATCTCAGGGCTTGACCTCATCTTACCAGCCCTGCTGTGTTATGCCAGAAGTAGGGATGCATTACCTTAATGACGGAACAAGTCTATACTGTGAAACGTGAATAGCAGATGGAGCTACTCTCTATGAGTTTGGTTGCTGGAGATGGAGATGGAGAAGGCCACCTTTTCTTTTTAGACTCTTCTATATTGGTAGCTTGAAAAGCAAAGGGCACACACTACTTTTATAACAAAATATACTTTCAATGATAAGACCTTCAAATTAGAGATATTTCTCTGACTATTATTTTGTAACATTATTTTTGTGACTAAACTTTAGAATGTACATGAATCCATATATGGTGTAGAGTAAATCTGCCTATGTGAAGCTGTTGCGGGAGATATTTGGAAGGGGGACGCTGCCTGGCTGCCAGTTCTAAATTCCCGAGCAAATGGCACAAAGACGACCGCAGGCTCCGGGTTCTGGCACCATCTTGACAGAATTGAGCATTACTGGCAGGCTACCTTGACCCAGCCGGGTGTTCTCATCTCAGCAGGCTCTCTGGCAGGGCATGCTAGCCTCACACCACGGTCGTCGACCCCACGGTCAGTCACCATACCACTCAACAACCAAGTAAATCAAAACTCTAGATGCTTAAAGTTAACCAATGGATTTATATATTAGCAAATACTCAATACACAAAGATGGCCACACAATTAGAATTGTTATCCCAATTATCTAACCTTGATATGAATAACTATCTGAGATTGCTAGAGACATGAGGGTAACATCTGCGGACATCTCGCTTCTCCACTCTCCCTCTTCCTCTCTCTGTGTTTTTTTTTTTTTTTTGGAAATTTTATTGAATTTTTACGTTTCAGATGTTCTCTCCTTACCCATTTCCCCCTCCCTCCAGAACTCACTATCCCTTCCCTTCCTCCTGCCTCCATGTTGTGTACCCACCTACCTCCCCGTACTTCACTTCCCCACCTCGATATCCCAACCACGACGTCAGCCTTCATGGACCAATTCCTCCTCCCAACTCCGAGTTCGCCTCCCCTTCCCTATCCAATGACAGGCTCCACTGCAAATACATTGGGCAGGAAATTTCTGCCACATGAAGCTATTATCAGAGCCAGGTTATCACATTCCAGACTATCATATTCTCTGTAGCCTTGAGATGACCTTGTACCTTGGAGCTCTGTGGAGTGGTGTGATTATAAAATGTGCCCTAGCTCGCCTGTGTTGTGGGTGCTGAGGGTTGAACTCAGGGCTTCATAGACGTTAGGCAAACGCTCTTCCCACTGAGAGTTATGAGAGTTACATCTTCAGTCTGACAGCATTACTTTAAAGCAGTGGTTCCCAAACTGTTGCTCTGCGACCCCTTTGGAGCATCGAACAACCCTTTCACAGAAGTCACATATCAGATATTCTTCACTATCATATATTTTTACACTATTATTTATAATAGTAGCAATGCTGCAGTTATGAAGTAGATGTGAAAATAATTTTATGGTTGGGGGTCACCACAACATGAGGAGCTGTGTTAAAGGGTCGCCACATTAGCAAGGTTGAGAACCACTGCGTCAAAGGCCACCTCTACCTAGGGATTACTCTCCTGGGTTAGAAAGCAGCTCAGCGAAGACCCTCTTTAGTTTCATAAACATGAACTTTTATGGCTGACTGAAATCTTAGCTGTGAACCATTTCCTGGCAATGGAGATCAGGCAGCTGCAGCGGTAGATAGGAATTTTGACTCAATGTTGCTTGTCAGTTGAGAATAATTTTCTCCATGGGAAGGGGACGCCGTGCTTCTTCGAACTCCAGAACGCTCATCAAAACCAAACGCTGATCTGAAGCTGCGTTGTTTACTGAGATGTGTTGCTCGAAGTATCGTATGGCCGTTTAACATTACGGTTATCCGTGGAATATCCTTGGAGTCAGGTTGGCTGACTACTGCTGACGTAGACGCAGCTGAAATTGAAATGATGACTTATTTGGGGTTGTGTTTTTCAGGCACAGCTCTGAAGGTATCAGCGGAGAGATTTACAGACGACCCCTGTTACCTCCCGAAAAGGGAGGCCGTGGTTCAAGCTGCCCGCGCCCTCTTGGCAGCAGTTACGAGACTCCTTATCCTTGCGACATGATCGATGTCATGTGCCTCTTGCAGCATGTGTCTTCTGTAAGTAGGCGACGATGGGACAATTCGCTTCGGTGTTGTTTTCATTTTTAATTCCAATCTTGAAGCAAGCATCAATCCTGGTGCCTCCAGCCTCATCTTTATCTGAAGTCTGTATCAGATAGAGTTATGAAGATGGGTGCATACCCCCAAGAATGAAGCTAGAACTTACTAGTCTTAAAGACACTGTGAATGTAAGAACATCAGGAGGCTTCAGGAGGAGGAATTGGCAGGGAGGAAATTTTAGACCTTTGAACATGCAATTAGCATGCCCTGCACTAAAGTATTTATTTTATTTTTGTGTGTAAGCGTGGAGAACAGTGTCAGGTGTCTTCTTTGATTACTCTCTACTTTATTTATTGAAGCCGGGTCTTTACCTAGAGCAGCGGTTCTCAACCTTCCTAATACTGCGACCTTTAATATAGCTCCTCCTGTTGTGGTGATCCCTCAACCATAAAATTATTTTTATTGCTACTTCATAACTATAATTCTACTTATGAATTGTGATATAAATAGTCTTTGGAGGTAGAAGGTTGCCACAGGGGTCATGACCCACAGGTTGAGAACTCTGGACCTTGACCCATGATCCGTGATCTCGCTAGGCTGGCTAGCCAGCTTCCCCGGGGACCACTGTCTCCAACTCAGAGGCAAGCCCCTGTGCCCACTTGGCTTTTATGTGCTGCTGAAGGTATGAACTCCAGTCCTCACAGTTGGGGAGCAAGCGCTTTGCCCACGAAGCCCCTGCCCTAGAGCCCCAAATGAATCCAAACAAGGAAGCACAGAGCTATGTAGACAGCGTTATTAATGTACAAGTGTAAATGATCTGAGAAAGAGATGCCTTAACTGGAAGTTTAGGACGTTTGGAGGTTTACCGTCGTTGGTAGGTAGGTACTACCATTTTCTGTTCTGTGGTGCCGGGCTGTCAAACCCGTGGCCGTGCACCTGGGGGGCAAACTCTCTTTGTTAGAACCATATTCTTGCTATGACAGCTTTTTAAAATTTTTAAATTTTTATCAAAATTAATATTTTTTAGACAATATATTTTAATTATGGATTCCCCTCCCCCATCTCCTCTCAGACCCTCTTCATCTCCTCACTCATCCAACTCATGTCTTCATAAAAAAAAAAAAAAAACAACAAAAAAACCCCCAAAACCAAGGAATTAAAAAACAGAACAAAACAACAAAAAGTAACAAAGAAAAAGTACAAGAAACACATACACACACACACACATATGCACACATATACACACATACACACCACACACACATGCATACACATACACACACATATACACACAAACATATACACACACATACACACACAAACATACACACATATACAAACATATACACACATACATAAATGTTGAAGTAATTATTTAAAATAGCCTCAGGCTCAGGCCGACTATCTAAGCTGCAGCTGCTTTGCCTAGCTCAGCCACCATGTTTCTCAGCCAGAGGCCACGTGCATGCTGCAGCTAGAAATGGCCAACTAGAAACGCCAGCCCTGCCACCCACTAGATGCTAGCATGAGAGATGGCTCTGCCAATCTTCCACACTGTCTCTGCAAGGCAGGGCACTGCCCAGACCATTCCACCATCCACACAGGCCCAGTAAGAGAATGAGACTCTAATTCTTATAGATTAATCAAAGGCTTTATATGTTTGATAATGATTAATAACAAGATGCCCATACAAAGAGAGTTGTATCCCAATTAGCCAACCTAGCTATAAGTTTATAAGTTGTTCCCCACGAGTGCTTTCCATACCTGTGTGGTTCTCCATCCTCCTACATCTCTGCTCTCTCCTCTCCTGTCTCCTCGCTCATCCTCTTCCTTTTTCTCCTTTCCTCCTTACTCTTCCTCTCCTAATTCCTCCCACCTTAGCTCCTCCTACACATAAACATATACACATATACATACAAACACACACATATACACACAGATACAGACACATATACACACACACATACACATACAGACACACACACATACACACACACCTATAACACATAAGCAAGACCAGTGAGGTAAAAATGCCTAAGCAAAGCAATATGAGACAAAAAGTCTGACAACAAAACTATTGAATTCATTTTGCATTGGTTGTCTACATCTGGGCATGGGGTCTGCCATTAAGAGTGCTTTGTATACCCAGGCAAGACTCTGGAGAAAACCAGTTTTTCCTTTGTATGCAGTTGTCAATTGGAGACAGCTTCTTCATTAGGGATGGGAGCCCATGACCACTTCCCGTTCTCAGTGCTGGGACCTTATTTAGCTTGGACCGTGCAGTCCCCTGCATGCTGCCACAGTGTCCGTGAGCTCAGATGTGACAGTCCTGCTGTGTCTGGAAGCCACTGTCTCCTTGTGTGTCTCTGTTTCCTCTGATTCACAATCTTTCTGCCTCCTCTTCTACAGAGTTTCTTAAGCCAGGAGGGGAGGGATTTGATGAAGCCATCCATTTAGGGCTGTGTATCCCAAGGTCTCTCACTCTCTGAACAGTGTCTCACTGTAGGTTTCTGTATTTGTCCTCATCTACTGCAGGAGGAAGCGTCTCTGATGATGGCTGAACAAGACACTGATGTATGAGTATAGCAAAATGTCATTTAATTGCTGCATTCCTTTAGCAGAACAATAATAGTTGGTTTTCTCTCAGGTCCATGAGACCCTGGGTCACCTGAGCAGTGTCAGGTGTCCCATCTCGTGGAGTGGTTCTTAAATCAGTAAAAAAAAAAAAAAAAAAAAAAAAAAAAAAAGTGGTTGGTTACTCCTATAGCATTTATACCACTGTTGCTCAAGTATATCTTGTGGGCAGGGTGCTGTTGTGGGTGTCAGGGTTTCTAGCTGGGTTGGTGTTTACCTTTCTCCTCTGGTAATGTGCAGAGTACCATTAACATTAGTTAGTAGGGTGAAGACTAGTTAGGCACCAGCTTAACCTCTGTGTTCAATGTGTGTGTGTGTATGTGTGTGCACATGCACATGTATGCATGTCGCCTTCAGGGTTTACTAATAGTTTGTGGAGAGCAACCAATAGCCTTGGAAATAGCCTTTGTTGTTTGGGGGTTCCTCTGGAGACCCTTTGGCCAACAACTCAATTATAGGTAACCTATTCCTGGCACTGGAGATTTCTCTTGGTGGCAAAAGATGTCTAGCTGGGGCTTTGTCTCCTCTATTATTTGGTAACTTAATCAAGGATAAGTTAGTCTGTGACGCATACAGCATTCTATTATGGAAATGTACAAATGGACTTAATACAAGTCAAAATACATGTTTCTCTCAGAGAAAGTCCAACTAGAGAACCTGCTTGCTTTACCTTCCAGTCAAATCAATTTGGCATAGTGCAGTAGAAAGGAAAGGCTTTCTTTATTTCATTATTTTGCTTGACATTGTAAAAAATAGTTGAGAGGCAGAGGTTACAAAGAACTTCTTGGAATCTTTGCCTGCTTTCCATAGGACCTTTGTCTTAGCTAGGGTTTTACTGCTGTGAACAGATACCATGACCAAGGCAACTCTTAGAAGGACAACATTTAATTGGGGCTGGCTTACAGGTTCAGAGGTTCAGTCCTTTATCACCAGGGCAGGAGCATGGCAGTATCCAGGCAGGCATGATGCAGGAGTAGCTGAGAGTTCTACATCTTCATCTGAAGGCTGCTAGCAGAATACTGGCTTCCAGGCAGCTAGGACGAGGGTCTCAAAGCCCTCACCCACAGTGACACACTTATTCCAACAAGGCCACACCTACTCCAACAGGGCCACTTCTAATAGTGCCACTCCCTGGGCCAAGCGTATACAAAGCATCACAACTCTTCACTTCTGTCTGTAAGTACCTCTGTATTTCTCCAAAGGCCCTGGTGCTAACTGGTCAGCTAGGTCTTTCTTTAAATCTTACTCGTGTTTACTATTGTCTATTTTTGTCATTCCAGTGATCCTTCCCTTTCACCTTCCCACTCGCCTTCTTTTTGTGTGTATGTTGTGGTGTGTGGTGCATGCACGTGCAGGCATGGCTGCATGCACCAGTGCACACACACAGGTCACCGGAGGATGTCAGATGTCTTCATCTCTTGCCCTCTGCCATATTCCCTTGAGACAGAGTCTTCCAGGGAGTGGAAGTTCACTGTTTGGGCTAGCCTGGGGTTCTTGGGATGCCACCTGTCCATGTGCTCTAATGCTGGGCTTACGGGCAAGCACAGCCATGCCTAGCTTTTGACATGGGTGTTGGAGACTCAGTCTTAGCTCCCCATGCTTTCATAGTGGCTGCTCTTACCCGCTTACCCATCTCCTCAGTACTAATATTTTTTTTATTTTGCTTTCATTTACTGTAAAAAAATCCCAGATCATTTCTGAGACCAGTTCTCTCAAATGTTAATATAGACATGCATTAATAAGGAACAAGTTTGAAAGCCACTCAGGTGATTCATAGTTCTGATGGCCCAGTATGTCTTATATTTTAGAATTTAGATTGTTGGTGTGGAATCAAAGGGTTTTTATAAGATATAGATGGCCATGTTTAACTAGATGTGCAGGGACATAACAAGAACTTGGCCTATAAAGGCAGGATCAGGAATTCAAGGTAAATCTTGGCTATGTAGCAAGTTTGAGTCCAGTTTGGCCTACAAACAAATAAAGTGCTACCTTTAAATTGATTGGGAAGTAAATGTGTGCGTTTTAGTTAGGGTTTCATTGCTGAGAACAGACACTATGACCAAGGCAACTTTTATAACGGCAAACATTTAATTGGGGCTGGCTTACAGGTTCAGAGGTTCAGTCCGTTATCATCATGGTGGGAGCATGGTATCACATAGGTAGACTTGGTGCTGGAGGAGCTGAGAGTGTTACATCTTGATTCAAAGGCAGCCGGGAGGTGTCTGGCTTCCAAGCAGGCAGCCAGCAGTGGGGTTCTCATCCATACTGGGTGGAACTTTAGCACAGGACTTCAAAGCCCACTCCCACACTTTCTCCAACAAGGCCACACCTCCTAATAGTAGCACTTCCCACGGGCCAAGCACATTCAAACCACCACAGTGTGTAAAGAACATGGCCTCCTTCTCTACCGTTTTAATTGAGTGGTCTTAAGAGTTATACACAGTGCTAGGCAAATTGTCTTAGTTAGGGTTTTACTGCTGTGAACAGATATTTTGGAGATGCCAGTACCATGGGATAGCTACCAAGAACACCAGCAGCAGTGGAGTGGAGCCAGCAAGAGCTGAGAAGACAAGTTTCTTGGGCTACAGAGAGTAGAGTTGGAGAAGTGACCCAAGCCCTTTGGAGGAGTCCCGAAGATCATGGGTGGATCCCAGACTTTGGATCTTTTTGCTTTTTGCTTTGCTTTGATAGTGTCTGTGCCCTGATTTTTCTCCCTTGAAGTAAGAGAGTATTTGGTTTATTTTTGATTTTACTGGATCCCACAGTTGAGAGACTTTAAATTTTAAAAGACTTCGGATTTTAAAAGAAATGGGCTATTTTAAAGGGACTGAAATTTTAATGTGTTTGAATTTGTAAAGGCTGTAGTACTTTTAAGTTATTTACGTTTTTTTTTTTTAAAATGTTTTATGGATTCATTGTGAGTTTCACACCATGCGCCCCGTCTCACTCATCTCCCCATCCCCTCATATCCACCCTCCATCCCTGCAACTGCCCCACAAAATAGACATATATATAAGAAAAAAAAAAGGCAAACAAAACATAGAAAACAACCCGTCATGAAAGCTGTAGTGTGTCACAGTGTCCCACCGTATACCCCTCTGTCCACACATCTTCATTTGTGAATGTTCATTGCAATGCGTCATAGGTCTGGTTCGAGGTCTGTGGCTTCTGTGACAACATCAATATTGGATCCTCATTGGAACTCCTCACCGTTATGCCGTTGTCGTCCTGTGTCATGGAGATTCTTCAGCTTTGGAGTAACAGGAGAAGCCCCTTCATGTACCCCAACCATTCACAGATGATGTAGATTTCGGGCTGGACCAACCCAAAGCCCTGGATCTGCCTGGGTGGTAGCTTAGCGGATCAAGCCCACTGGCTCTCCCTTATCTGCATCACCAGGGACAGCTTTCTAGCTAAGACACCCAGTGCCATCCTAGACTTGAGGTGGGGTCAGCTGTCTCGCTCTCATGCCCTTGGGGCCAGCTCATCTGTGTCCCTTCCACCAGAGTCGGCTCTACTATGCTGCCCAGGTGAGGGGCAGGGCCAGCTCTCTGACTCTCATGACTTCAGGGACTACTCCTCTGACTACCACAGGTGGCAAGGGGCAGGGAGGGGAGGGTATCACCCCCACACCCAGGTCACCTCATGAAAGATGAGGATGAGTGGAGGGGCCATCTCTCCTGTCCTCACACCTATGGACCTGTGCCGCCATCACCAGGGTCAGCTCCACTGTACTCTCCAGGCGAGGTGCAGGGCCCACTCCCCCAAATGCAAATGCCCTATGGCAAAGAGCAGAGCCAGTTCTACTCCCAGGGTCAGCTTTCCCAACTGCTGGAGGCTGAGAGAGAGGGGAGGTGTGTGTGAGGAGAAGGATATCACCTCCATGCCAGAGGTGAGTGGTGGGGTCAGCTCTCACATACTCACACCCTCAGGGATGGCTCACCTGCCCCCCTCCATTCCCTCCATCCCCCACCACCAGGGCCAGCTTCACTATGCTGCCCAGTGATGTGCAGGAACTGCACTCTTGAGTGCTGGTGAGATGTGAGGCTGGCTCTCCCATATGCTCCAGTCATCGAAGGGTAGGGCCAGTTCTGCACAGCCCTTGGGCGTCCATATGGTCCCAGGTGGCTGCCCAGACCTGGAACATCCTCATGGTCTCTAGTGGTAATATGAGCTATGGACATTGGCCCCGACCCCTGCTGCTGCGTAGCCATGGACCCAGACATGGGTCTGCGGCTTCATGACCTGGGACTTCATCATGGCCTTAGATGGTGGGGCTGGCCACTCACATTCCCCTCTGCCCTCGAGTCTCCAGTTCCACCTCCCCTCACAGTGCTAAAACCGCTCTGCTTCTCTTTCTCTCCCATCTGTTCACTACATACTTGCACATTGCAGTGGCTCCCCCTGCAGGTGGGCCCTGGGGCTGGCAGGCCTCTGGGTGACCTCCTCTGCCTGTTCTGCGTGGCATGGTGTTCAAGCAGGTCTATAGGTGTTTACAGTATCCCCGTGTGGCTTGGCAGAGGACTGGTCTATGGATGTCTTCCCCCTCCTGCACCTCGTGCCGTGGTGGCAGGGGGCCTCTCTGTGTCTGTGGCCCACCTGAGCTATGTTGGCAGTCGGCAGGTCTCTGGGCATCTTCCCCTACCCCACCCCCACTGCAGCATGGCATGGTGGTCTGCAGGTCTCTGGATGTCTCCTGACCTTTAACCTTCACTGCCATCGGCACAACCCTGGGATACTATGAGGATTTTCCTGTCACTGACCCCAGCACTGCAGGCAGAGGTCCCAGCCCAAGGCAAGTCAGGTCATTTATGTTTTTAATGTGAGATCTTAGGGGTGAATAAGAACGGAAGGATTATAGCTTACTAGTAATGTTTGTGCATCAAGTTGACAAGGGGTCAGTTGTATCAGCTGATTTTGTGTCAGCTTGACATAAGCTAGAGTCATCAGTGAGGAAAGAGCCTCAGGTGAGGAATGCCTCCGTGAGATCCAGCTGTAAGGGATTCTCTCCATTAGTGATCAATGCGGGAGGGCCCAGCCCATAGTGGGTGGTGCCATCCCTGGGCTGGTGGTCCTGAGTTCTATAAGAAAGCAAGCTGAGCAAGCCAGTAAGTAACACTCCCCCATAGCCTCTGCATCATGACCTGCCTCCAGGTCCTGCCCTGTGTGAGGTCCTGTCCCACTTCCTCTGGTGAAGAACAGCAATGTGGAAGTGTGAGCTGAACAGACCCTTTCTTCCCCAACTTGCTCTTTTTGGTTATGCTGTTTTGTCACAGAAATAGAAACCCTAGCTAAGACACTTGCCCTCTTTCATTCGCAGTAAATGTTTCTCCTTTTGAAAAGATTTTATTTTACTTTTAATTATGTGTCTGGGTGTGTCTGTGTATGCGAGAGGATAGGTGCCATGTGAGTGCAGTGCCCACAGCGGCCAAAAGAGGGCACTGAATCCCCTGGAACTACAGTTAAAGGTAGATGTGAGCTCCCTGGTGTGAGTTCTTGGCCCCAGCCCCTAAAATTACTCTTCTAAGTTTTCTCCTCACTGTGGTCTGTGTCTTCCCCATAAGGATGTTACAGTCAACATTAACACAGATGAATATACCTATCATGCATTTCCTTTTCTATAGAGGGAATTCACTTAAAATATAGTTATCTTCTGAGTACACACTTTTCTGAGATGGTGACCTACTTTTGTTTCATTTTTCTTTTTCTTTCTTGGATACTTTATTTATTTACATTTGAGATGTTATTCCCTTTCCCCATGCCCCCACAGAACCCCCTTATCCCGTCCCTGCTCCTGCTACTTCCATGAGGTTGTGCCCCCACCCATCCACCCACTGCCCCCTCCCTGCCTCAAATTCCCCACACTGGGGCATCCAGCCTTTTACTTTTGTTTCTTGGCCTTATTTGAAGTATAGCAGACAAAGGCTTGCTTTTCTTCTCTCCTCCTATTTTATCTTTACTGTTTCACGAGAGCTTTTGAGCCCCTCCACTCTCTCCTGAGATAAACCAAACTCTATACCAGTTCGTGCTTCATGTACTGAATGAATCTTTTTTTTTTTTTTTTTAAATGCTACAGGTAGTACCTAGAATTTTGTACAACTGCGTTTAATATTAAATAAGGAAAAAGAAGGGTAGCTACTGAATTGATCTTGCTTGGGTAGTGCTTCCAGGTGCCTTCTCACGGGGCGCAGGTGATAGGCTGCTTAGCCCCTGGTTATCTGAATCAACCAATCCCAGGACAGTAGGCAGCCAGGGCCGAGAGAAGTAAGACCCACCTCTTTTTCTTGTTGCTTCAGCTTATTTCCTCTTGTCCTCCTTCTTAAATTTCTCCATGAATATACATACTTTAAAAAAAAAAAACTGATTGGCTATTTAGTTTCTACAGAACATTGGCTTGGATTTATTTAAATATGTATTGTTAGGGAGAAGGAGAAAAGATCTATTTTGGGGGAGAGTGAGTGCTGAGTCAAACTAGACATTTTCCTGTTGTCTGTTCCATGTCTCTTGTACGGCAAATTTTCAGTTATTTTAATGGGAGATGAACAATCATGGCCTCTGCTGTTTTGTTTGATGGATTGCTGCTATTATTTCTGAACCGAGACGATGTGATGGAAAAGATCTCTGTGGGAGTGTTCATAATGCCTGCCTCTGCTCTGGGTATTGGGAGAGGGATATTGTCTGCATCTCTTTACTCTTACCTTGTATTCCCTTTGATATACGATAAGGTAGTCAAATACAACAAAATTGGATTTGTTTCTCAGCCCAGAGATCACTCTAATATGTAATCTGCACAGTTTTAGAGAACACCTACGTTTGTTTTTATTTCCAATTGACCTACTGAATTTTTGCTGTTTTAGGGTTTGAATTCTTTTCTCTTTCTTTTTCTTTCTTTCTTTCTTTCTTTCTTCTTTCTTTCTTTCTTTCTTTCTTTCTTTCTTTCTTTCTTTCTTCTCTCTCTTCTCCTCCTCCTCCCTCCTCCTCCTCCTCCTCCTCCTCCCTCCTCCTCCTCCTCCTTCTTCTTCTTCTTCTTCTTCTTCTTCTTCTTCTTTTTACAAGAAATGGTAGATTTAAAGATCAATAAATTATTTTAGGATTCTTGGCTCAGATTAAATTTCCCCTTAAAAATTTGAACAAGTTCTTCCTTTCTCAAATTACTCCAGCTGCAAAAAAAAAAAAAAAAAAAAAAAAAAAAAGCCATTTATTTTGAGGAATAATCAATACAATGAAGCCACAGGACACGCTACTTAGACATCCTGAGAGGGGTGTTTCCATGGCCGAGCGCAGAGGAGGAGGACCATCCCTCAAACCAAGTCACTAGTCTGTCTTCTTCAAACAGATAAGCTTCTCCAGGTTCATCTTTATCTCCCGGGCTTCAGCTTTTATCTACAGAGTAAAAAATACTGTTTTTACTGCATAGCCCTGTAAATCTACATGTGTTGTAGTTGGAGAGGGGGCAGAATGCATAATAGAAATTCAGCCAACATTGTCTTGTCAATTTTATACCACTCCTCCATGGTGACTATTTGAGAGCAGGAGCAGTCTAGTTAGGAGTGTAGTCATGGCAGTGTTAAGGGACCCAGGGCTCTTCAGTATCAATAAAAGGAAGAGATGAGTCCTGATAATGAAAACCCGAGCTAAAATCTCTACATTATGCAAACTCTGACCTTCAGTTAAAGCACTCCTTTGATGATGAAGCATTACTGGATTTTCTCTGGCCATAAACATATTACCTGGAAATAAATACTCTCTCTCTCTCTCTCTCTCTCTCTCTCTCTCTCTCTCTCTCTCTCTTTCTTTCTCTCTCTCTCCCTTATTTTGAAGTCTTACAGGTGTTTCTCCTCAAGTTCCCTGGAGTTGTATAAGGTTTACATAACTAAATGAGACCATCTTTAACTAGAAAGAATAATTTTTAGGGAAAGAGAAAACATAGAGCATAAAGAACATTTTAAAATGTAGTGAAACTTTTGGTAAATACCTCATAGTAATGGACTCACACAATACACTGTTTCGAGTCCTGGATCTGGTGTGATTTTGATTTAGACATACCAGGGTGGGACCAAAAAGTGGCCAAGGCACAGAAAAGATCACATGACAAGATACATATTTAATGTAAAGTTTATTAAAACTATGTTGAAAAGAATTTTTTTTGTGTGTGTATGTGTGTTACAAGGTGGGGGAAAATGAAAATATTTTGGCTGTGTTTAAACCAATGTGGAGGGGGCTGGGGTAGGGGGCTGGTGAGACAGCTCAGTGGGTAAAGGTGCTTGCTTCCTAGCTTGACGACCCAAGTTCCGTCTCTGAGACCCACATAGCTGGAGGAGAGAACTGTCATGCATTGTCCTCTGACTTCCTCACGTGTGTCATTTCACATGTACACACATGCACACACAGAGAAAATAACTAGAAAGTATTACAAAATAAAATAAGTTGAGATATTATGTAAACAATAAGCCTAAATTAAAAAAATAGAACATAAAAACAGATGAGTAGAGTTGGCTCGCCTCCGGGACTCTAAAGTTTTATGTTCTCCATGGCCCAACTCAGGTTTCCTCATGTCTTCTATTTTATGAACCCCGCCGCCCCAGTTACCTCAGTGAGCTTTAAAATGTTTGTCATACCCTACTCTTTCCTCTCCTTTGCACCCCATTTTCTAAAGAAAGATCACAGACATTAGAGTAAGGTCCCTGCTCAGCCAGGCTTTCTGAGATCCAGATTACTCACTCGAGACTGGGGTTGTACTAGGAACTCCTGTTACCGATTCCAGAGTTCAATCGGAAGGCATAACATACCTGGGGCTGAACACACACACTTGGTAAATGTTAATGCCCTTCCCGTTTTCTGGTTTCCATGACAACTTTTGCCTGTAATCTTTAAGTTCCCCCCAGTGTCTTAGTTAGGGCTTCTGCTGCTGTGACAAGACACCATGACCAAGGCAACTCTTATAAGGACAACATTTAACTGGGGCTGGCTTACAGGTTCAGAAATTCAGTCCATTGTTATCAAGGCAGGAGCATGGCAGCATCCAGGCAGGCATGGTGCAGGAGGAGCTGAGAGTTCTACAGCTTCATCTGAAGGCTGCTAGTGGAAGACTGACTTCCAGGCAGCTAGGATGAGGGTTTTATAGCCCACACCCACAGTGACACAGCTACTCCAATAAGGCCACACCTTCTAATAGTGACAGTGCCTGGGCAAGCCATCACACCCAGGGAAGGAAATATGTTTTATATTCATAGCATTTTGAAGAGAGGAAGTACTGAGTGGTAGTTGTTGGACTTAGTTTGCATCTCACTTTTCTTTTCACGTTGGATTAAGATAAACATGGTGTCTTCACAAAATGGAGGACGTAACCCAGTAGAATGCCATTCCTTAGTGCTTGAAATGCCAAGGATCAAATCATCCCTGGGAACTTAATCATATCCCATAAAATCTTATTGGTCTATCTCATGGCATCACAGATGTAGTGGGATTCTGGTGTGCTTAAGCTGTGAATTCTCTATCCACAGAGATAAATCTATGTGAAGGCACAAGATGAGGGTATGGGAAATCCATGACATAGAGAGCAAGCGACAATTACGTCAGTTGACATTCTCAGTCACTAACAAAGTATGCTCTAATTCACTGAAACAAACCAAGGCCTTCAATTTCTCGTGAAATTCTCGTGAAAGGAAAGGGGGTTTCCTTAACCATCAGTAGCAGGAAGTATCCTGTGACCTACTGCAATTTGCCACCTCTTCATCCAGCATGCGACTGGAGAATGGTCAGGAGCAATCCGACTCAGCAGAAATGGTCTTGTAACTCATCGCTTACTGAGCAAAAATGAACGTGTGTTTTTGGAACAGGCCACCTATGCCTCGGTCACTAACGTGTAAAGTGTTCTTCCCTCTTCAAAACGCAAGCTCTGAGAGATCTCCCTTTCTGAGTCCCGCTGGGTGACTGGCTCTTTGCAGATCCTCTGCAGACTTGTACAAGGCACATCTCATGTCATGACAGGAACATGTGGGAGCAGCGAGCGACTAACTCTTCACACATTTGTTGGTTTCTATGATCTGCATGTGAAAACTCGCGTAAGAAAGACTTTGTTAGCACATATTAATGATGGATCTTATTATGACATTTCCATGCATGTATAGAATGTATGCGATGATATTTACCTCTCTACTCTTCTGTCCCCTCCCAGCTCCACCCATTTCTTCCCTCTTCTCAAGCTGAGAATTTCTCTCTCTCTCTCTCTCTCTCTCTCTCTCTCTTCTCTCCCTCCCTCTCTCTGTTTCTCTCTCTAGGCATGCATCTTTTTGCACATGGATATAGAGACCATAGGGCAACATCAGATGCCTTCCTATTTCACTTTTCACTGTAAAAATTATAATATAATTACATTATTTACCCACTTCCCTTCCTCTCACCAATCCTTCCCATGTTCCTACCTCTGTTCTCATTCAAATTAATGGTCTCATTTTCTTTTATTGTTGTTACACGCGCCCGCGCCACACACACACACACACTTGGTGTGTTCTCCCCAGGGAAGACGATTTCTCTAGCTTTCAACAACTAAAGAGCTGCCTGTGGTGCTCTGTTTAGGGTTGAATCCCCCTGAGTTTCCCTCCCTTCACATTAATTGGTGTCTTCCTCGTTCAGTCATGCGTAGGCAGCCATGTTAGTGAGACTTTATAGGTGGGGCTTCTCTGACACTTCTAGGAGTCATAATCTCACAGCTCTCCTGGCTCTTGCAGTCTTTGCCCCACCGATTTCTTTAGCAATGATCTCTGAGCCTGAGGTGCTGGAGTCTGCTGTAGACGGCCAGCTGGGACTGGACATCGCAGCTCTGCACTTGGATTGGCTATGGTTTTCTGTAATGATCTCTATCTGTTGTAAAGACGTTCCCTCGAAGAGGGGTGGGAACTACCCTTATCTGTGGCTATAAAGACAGATATTTAGAATGTGACTAGGGATTACGCTGGCTTATCAAAGTGGTAGTGAAGCTTGCTCCTTGGCTAGGCCGGCCATTGATCTTGGGTGATTGCTCTATCGGGGCTTCCCCGGTGTTGGGATTACAGATACAAACAGCCACACTGGCTTTTCCATGGACTGTCAGGAGTCACACTCAGGCTCTCAAACTTTCGTAGCATATACTTAACTGACTGAAACCTCTCCTCAGCCCTAAGAACCTTATGATATTAGACTTACTGTTAGACTTAAAATTATATTTTTTTGCGTGTCCCAAAGCATGAAAAATTTTTTATTTTGAATGACATATGCTCTTCTTATTTGGATGAAGATGGAATGGACCTCTCATTCATGGATGTGGGTGCCACACATACAGTTTCTATCTCCTTACGGTCATCCCTACTTAGTCCATTGACAGATGATTAGCATTTGTTGTCTCTGAATTACGATAGATAAAACCGAAGCACATTGTTGACACTGTCAGCTATCGGGGAATTTGAAGAAAATCTGTCACTATTATAATCTGCTTTTCTTTTCGTTTTCAGTTCCAAAGAACATTCGAGTCTCTCAAAAATGTTTCCAACAAATCTGACCTCCAGAAAACCTACCAGAAGCTTGGGAAGGAGCTGGAAAGCTTGGATTATTTAGCCTTCAAACGCCAGCAGGTAGGATTCGGAGCTCTCCTCTGGTGGAAAATATGAGCAGTTCAGGCTTCCTGCTGTCCCACCTGTCAGAGGTGCAGACAGGTCGGGGAGACTTATCTTCTAATGAGTGGGGCAGAAATAGCTTGTGTGGGTCGCCCTATGTTCATCATATGAACACCCACAGTGTTCAGTGTGGTCCTGGCTTTTAGATGGGTATGTTAGAGGTTTCTGCACAAGTCCTTTATTCCTTTTAAAGAAGACTCCTGCGGTTTTGTGAAGGTCTAACTCCCCTTTTGGTAATGACGTCTCAGCAGCACAAATTGCTTCTATGACGGCTTGGCCACATGGCTTTTGTATTGGGTAGGATCTAACCAAGGGGATAGAAAAACCACCCAAAGACCAGGAAAAGGGTGTGGATGAACCTGGAAAGTGAGGGAAAAGACCCACCAGTTTTCAACAATAGCGTTTGACCTCTAGCTTTGCTTTTTGATCTTTGAAGATGAGGAAAACATTGTTAAAGGTGCAAAGTAAAAGGGAAGTATTCGTAACAAGTGCACGTCTTTTGGCTCGCTTGGAGAGTCCCAAGATAATCCCTGAGACAAATCAAACCTTTATAAGATTCTTGTAGAGTCGGTACTGTCCACACCCAGTCTTCACAATGATAACATTCCAAGCGTCCTGGAGACCATACTGCCGCAGTGGCTGGCCTTCCTTTTCAGGCAGAGTTGGCTGCAGTTCCTGTATGGCCACTAGGTGTCAGTGTCGTCAAGCTTTTATTTTGTTGGAAGGCTTACTTGGATCAGCGCAGTCCGTCAGCTGTTTAAAATAGGTGTATGGGTTTTCAAAGCGGTGTTTTTGTTAAACCACATTAAGTCCATATGATACCGCTTAGAAATTAGTCCAAGAATAGAATTCATAGATATGAAAAAGCTTCTCTTCAAAACTGAGCATTTAATTTTTCTGTGGCCTTATTTCTCATTAATTTCTCTTATTTCATTTGTTTTACTGAATATTCTAGACGAGGGCAAACAGATTATCTTGACAATATACAGAAAAAGAACATAATATGCTTTTTTTTTTTTTTTTTTTTTTTTTAAAAAAAAAAACTACTGCTGGCCTGGGTGTTAGCAGACATAACACAGGGTGTCAGTGTTGCTGGGAACTACCATAGTCAATTCCTCAGCACTCACACCACAGATCACTGCTTTGGCCTTGAGTTATTTTCAGTCCAGTTTTGTTCCCAGGATCGTATTTTACCACCAAGGGGTGTTTGCGTTGACAGCCTGTTGTCATTACCCTCTCGCCTGATCCTTTCTCATTAGCGTGCTTTCGGTGATTAGATTCTTACATTAGCTAATTGCAAATATGGAAGAAAGCGAGTACTTCAAGGGCAGGAGAAGAGAGCTCTGGGAGGACGATGCTGAGGACAGGTAACTGAGGAGAGGAGAGAACGAGCACGCGGAGCCCTGTGAATGTGTGTATGTAGAGCATCCACGTTGCTGCCTAAGCCGCCACACTGTGGCACACAGTAGGACTAAAACATTTACGAAGTGAGTCACTAAACGTCATAGCAATACAGTGGAGTCAGTTTTATTGGTAGCATTTGGAGATGAGACCGTTGAAGAGTTGTGTGACTCTCCTATGACGTTCATTGTTCTGAGGAGAGAAGCTGGAGCCAGCATTGCTTGGCTGGGCGGGGCTTAAGAGTCAGAACATCAGCTGCTCTCTGGGTGGCGTCTGTCTTTTATCTTCCATTCCTGTTCCTTTAAAGCTCAAAAGGAAAAAAAAATCTTCCTTGTTGTAAGAGCTGGATACAGAGACTCGACGTGTCTGCTTTTTCTGGTCCCTTGGTACCCACTGTTCTTTGCTGTAGCAGAATGCAAATGATCAGAGGACAGAGTCTGTCGCCGCCTCCTTGGTGGATCCTCCCCAGTCTCAATATCTGACCATGGCAATTCTCTGACTGTTACAGATTCTGCAGTTCTGTGCAGTTACTGGGCTCGCCCAAAGACTGTGGACCGTTAAAACTAATGAGTTTTGTCTCACTTTGAAAAGCAGGTGGGCATTTCCCCTTATGTTCTTGTGCACAAATGCTAACAGATTGATAGAGCTTTGCCCTATTTCAGGTATTCTAATTTATTTTATTCCTGTATTCACTTTGGGAAAAAAAGGAAACCATTAACATCACCCAAGGTCTTAAGTTATAGTCGGCAAGTCAATCAATTGTAATCATTTTTATGGATACATTCATTAACTTTTCTTTCCTATGAAATATCCATATGTATTAACTCTCCTATATACATCTTTAATAGAGATTTTATTATAAGTATACATATTTCTTTAGAAAATTTAAATGCTACAGATATTTATTTTACTTGAACACTTTTATATATATATATATATATATTTTTTTTTTTTTTTTTTTTTTTTTTTCGAGACAGGGTTTCTCTGTGTAGCCCTGGCTGTCCTGGAACTCACTCTGTAGACCAGGCTAGCCTCGAACTCAGAATTCCGCTGCCTCTGCCTCCCAAGTGCTGGGATTAAAGGCGTGCGCCACCACCTCTAGGCTAACAATGACTATATTTTAATGTCCTAGTTTGAGAGACATCTTTCTGAGCACTAGGTAGACCCCTTATTGTACCCTGCTTTAATTCTTATTAAAATATTTCTTAAAATTTATAGAGAAAGATATTGAATATGTTTATGCACGTGCATGCGTGGTATATGAGTAAAGTCAGAGGACCACTTGTAGGATTCGGGTCTCTCCTGTCACCACGAGGCTTCCTGGGGTCCAGCTTGTACCAAGAGCCTTGAGCTGCTGAGTCGTGGCCGTTGCTTCTTCTTTGAGCCTGTCTCTTTTGAGAAGTTACGGCAAGCTGTGTCCTAAACATAAGCGGCCTTTGGTTGTTCTTTCCTACGGAATGAATTTTCACACTCAAGTCAGATCAGACAAATCCATGTCTTCCCACGTTCGAAAAGAGGAATGTTGGAAGTAGCGTTGGTGGAGAGAGACCAGAGAGGATGCTGGGATAGAGGAGGGGTGGGCACACCAAGACAGAGGAAGTGGGTGACGAGCATCATTAGTGTGAAGATCTGGAAGCTCATTCCTCGAAATCTGGGATAAAACCTTGTACGAGGATACAGAGACTCCGTCGTGACTGGTTTTTGGGTCCCGTGGTACCCACCATTCTTTGCTGCAGCTGAATGCAAGCAGCTGGAGGTCAGGGCTGTCGCTGCCTCCTCATCCTTGGTGGGTTCTTTCCAGTCGTTTGCGGGCTCAGACTTCATCCTATTGCATATGCTATATGCACCAGCTGTTGCGTAGATCTCAGACTTATGTATTAATCCGAACAGTTATAAATCAAGACATCTCCTTGGGGCTTCGGTTTTTATGAATAAAATAAGATTTACTAATTTAGACTATAACTTAATTTCTACCCCACCGTTAATGCTTACAATAGCATTATAAAACACATTTCATTTTCACCGGCTTCTAAGTCTTTTGTTACAAATCAGAGCTGACATTACTGAGTTGAACACTGTATGGATTAAGACATGTTTGTGTGTTAATGCGAATATATTTGAAATTAAAACGCTTTACTTCAGATACGTGCCCACACTGAATCACGGCACACACCCTCGATTCTTGTCTCCTGGATCACACCTGTTATTCTTACCCTCTGCCCTTTAAATGAGATTTATATAACTTGGTATTCAGACGATCCAGCCCCTTCCTATTTACTTATTTAACTACTAATCACTCTTTAAAGTCACACTGAAGCCTCACCTCCCTCCTGGTACCTCATCCAGTGTCCTCAGGTCAATATGTAACCTTCATTCTTAGCATTTATTTACCTGTGAGAGGGTGGGCTTTGTAATCACCCAGACTCAGAGTGTTTGCGCTGCCTTAGGCACTTGACTTTCTTCCTTTAAAACCCAAGGAAAATAGCACCAGGCTTGAGCCTGTTTTGAGAAGCTATGATAAGGTGTAAAGAAAGTCCTTTAAAATTTATAAACAGTTCAGCACCACATCTAACACATTTAGTATTCATAGCTTTCATAATGTTGTTTAGTGTTAGTCTCACGAACCTACTTCTTAGATGTCTGTAAGGATGTCTTCTCTGTTTATATACTTTTGCACTGTATAGAGGGTCTAGTGTGTTCTAAAAATAGAGTAGGAGTATTTTTAGATGTGTGTAGTCTGGTGGCTGGCGACTACAGCCACAGAAAGAAAGTAAAATGTCTCAACAGGGGAGTTAGCACAGAGCTGGGTTCAGCTGGTATAATGCTCCCTGCTTGGGTATGAGGACCCGAATTGAACCCCAAAGTCCAGTACTAAGGTGTTTGTCTTTAATTTGAGTGCTTGGGAAGTTGAGACAGGAGGATTCCTAGGGCTTGCCAACAAGCCAGTCTAACCAAATCAGTGACAGCAAAAGAGAACTCCTGTACAATTTTGGTAAGAATGTATACTTGTGGTAATTATGGAAATCAGTATGGGAGTTCCTTGAAGAAGAAGAAAAAGGAGGAGAAGGAGAAGGAAAAGGAGGAGGAGGAGAAGGAGGAGGAGAAGGTGAAGGAGAAGATGAAGAAGAAGAAGAAGAAGAAGAAGAAGAAGAAGAGAGAAGAGAGAAGAAGAGAGAGGAGGCTGTAATAATCAATTGTGGAAAACAGTATGGGCATTTCTTAAACAATAACAACAAAAAGCCAGTAATAATCAACATCAGGCCTGATACCATCGATCTTTCCTGGAGAAAGTAAGGACTTACTTTCCCTTCACAGACTCGGGAAAGGACCCAGGTAGCACAGCCCTTAAACTCTTTCAGTGATGGGAGGTTCTAAGCTGATACGGGGGCAGGAGAGTCATCAACAGTCTAAAGTGTGAACGCTGTGAGTCACTGTAACAACTGGCCTGGCAAGAGATGCCTGCTAGTGCAATAGTGGCATGGACGTTAGGGGAGTAACCAATGGCTTTCTGATTAAATTGAAGGCTGCTCCACAGGTGGAACTCAGGCCTAGGACTGTTAACCAGGCCAGACCCCATGACCAGGTAGGTCCTAGGAAAGAACCCAATACTGAGATTCTGCTAAACAGATATAACAATGAATTACTCTTCAAGTGTTTTCCTTTATACTCACAGATTATAGAATCTCCCACCCTCATCAGAGAGGTTTCTTTTTGTTAATGATGATTAATGAATACGGATGGTGATTAATACAGAGACCCCAAACTGGGCAGTGTGCAGAGAATAAGATCCTGTGGCATACCCAGCTTTAAGACGCCTGTACCATCGGGCTGTAACTCAGGACTGGTCACAGATGAAAGGCAGGTAGTTGTAAGAGCCAGAAGCAGTGGCCGGCTGCAGGAACACATTGTCTGCTGGGTAGGATAGGGCCAGTGCACACAAGTGCAAAATAACTGTGACTAAACACAAAGTCAACACAGACAAAATCCCACCATAGACAGCAGAGGTCGTGACATCTTACCCTTAGCTGAGGACCTGTTGGCAACTGATGGCCGCTAGGAAGGAGTCAATTCTCTTCAGGGATGTGGTTCTTGAGAGGCTACCCATGCTTCAGGAGGCAGTCCTATCCACATACTCACACATACAACACCAACACACACATGCACAGACAGCACACACACACACCACACCAACACATGCATACACACACACATGCACACATACACACACCACACACACATGCACACCACACACACACACACTCATGCACACACACACCACATCATACACACACAGCATGCACACACACCACACACCATGCACACCACACACACACACATACACATGCATGCACATGCACACACAAGCACACACACACAGACAGACACAATAGCTCCATCCGTCAAGAATAAAGTGCAGATAATTGGAAGAAAGAAAATGGCAGAGAGGATGGAGGTCAAATCTCAAACAATAAAAACGTGACCAGAAAGTAGGAAATGGAAGAAATAAAAAGTTCAAAAATATAAATTAAAAAAATAAAAAAAAGTAGAACCACCACGTGGCTAGGAGTTCCACATCCGGCCGTATGTCCCAAGGGAGTGAAGCTAGACTCTCAAAGGGACAACTACATTATTGTGCTCACAGCAGCGCTGATAGCAGCCAAGATGTGGAAGCAACTCAAGTGTTACAAGTGGGTGCATGGATAAAGGAAGCAAGCGGTACATCACAGGCAGAAGTCTTCTCTCTCTCTCTCTCTCTCTCTCTCTTCTTCTCACAGTCTGTCTCTCTCTGTCTCTCTGTCTGTCTGCCTCTGTGTGTATATGTGCGTGTAGGTCATGAATGTAGAACGACACCATGAACGGAGGGAGAGACTTTTTTTTGTTTTTTGGTTTTTCGAGACAGGTTTCTCTGTGTAGCCTGGCTGTCCTGGAACTCACTCTGTAGACAGGCTGGCCTCGAACTCAGAATCGCCTGCTCTGCCTCCCAAGTGCTGGGATTAAAGGCATGTGCCACCACTGCCCAGCTAGGAGGGAGAGATCTTAAGAGGGAAGCAGAGTATAAAATAGAAACAACAAGGAAACAGAAGGGATACGCACGAGAGGTGGGAAAGGGGGCGGGAAGGGAACGTGAGCAAAGTCACATATTTGTATGAGAGTCTTGTTTAGGAACTCATATTTTTGTAGGCGAGCTTAAAAAAATAATGGAAAAGAAAGCATGGCATACATACCCCAAACAGAATATTCTTTTTCCTCAAAGAAGGAAATCCTTTTGTTTGTAGTAATATGAACGAACCGGGAGGGCTTCAAGTGAAATGATCCGAGAGAGAAAGAGAATGTATTATTTCATTTATGTGTGGAGTCTAAGCAAGTCGGAGGGTGGGATCTGGTGTTAAGGGAAACGCCGGAACAAGAGAATGTCGGTCAAAGGATACAAGCCTCCAGCTTTAATATGAGTGGATTCTGGAACTTCGATGTACATTATGGGTGGTGCTTGGCGTATTAATCTGGTTATAGTAATCCCTATATATTTATTTAATAAGCACACTATATAAATATGCCATGTATAGATCTCACAATTATCCTTTAGAACACCTTGAATGTACTCAATCTGCGTTGACTACAAATAAAAAATTAAAAAGGAAAAAAAAGTCATAGACAGGTAAGGACTAACAACAAAGAATACAATCCCAGCTGACCCTTGAATCTATGAGCTTCGAGGATATAAGACTCCATAAAGCCAGGCTTGTGGTTAGTATACAGCAACGAGAAAGAGGTAAGGTTCCAGCCACATAGAGATATATGAAGAGGAAGGAGTCAGGTGCCACTGTCGGGGAGGGGGTCGCCTACCGAACAATGGAAGGCAGAGCCATCCCTCATTTGAGCGCTCAAGAAGGTGGAGGCTGTACACGTTTTATGGCAGACTTTTGAAGACAAGCGTGCATCTGGAGTTACTGAGGTGCAGTCTTAGAAAAAAAAAATGGAATTAGAAACCGGGAGACGGGAGGCATAAAGCTTCAGAAAAATCCGTAAGCAGGAGATCCACGTCAGTGACCGTTGTTACATGAAATATGTTAATTGCTCACTTGGGAGAAGGTCCTCCGTCTCTCATTCTGTAATGATTTCAGCTCCCTTGAAAGAATCCTGATTAAATTATTCCTTTTAAGAGTAAGTGAGCCAAAGACTGCTACATTAAAATATTCATGTCTATCTTAGATGGTATTCTGTATCTTATTTACCAAGTCAAGTAAAACGGTTATTTATGACACTTATAAATCTGCTTCTGAAGATCTCCAAGCATTTCAGATATCAATGCAGGGTTCATTACAAGCCATTTAAAATGTCGAATATTACAGTAGCATGACACACCAAGATTCAACCCACCCCCCATTGCTTCATTCTCTTGGACACATAGCTTATTGATGTGCATACTGGAAAGAAGATGTTATTATGTATATTTTTAAAAAGATTCTCCCCCATACGTAAAAGCATGGAAGGTACTCAAAATCCCCCAGTCCTGGGTACACACACAGAAGATTTATGTTAGCATATCACAGAGACAGATGCGCATTGTATTCACTGCCGTAGCATTTATAATTGTCAAGCTATAGGGCCAGCCTGGATGTCTAGCAGCAGATGAACAGAGAAAGAAATTGTGATTTATATACAACAGCATTTTGTCTAACCATAAAGAAGAATCAAATAATGTTATCTGAAGAAAAATGTATACACCCTCATGTACACATACAAATATACATACATATATACATACACACGCACATAAACACATGGCACACACGCAGAGGGATGCACTGATTATTAAAGGTTATTCTGAGTCAGCGGATCCTGAGTTATTCATTTTCCTTAATCTAGCTTACGACCCCAACCATTTTAACTGCTTCATAAACCAAAGGTCTTTTATGAGGTAATTTCCTTTTCTATAGTTAAAATCTGAAGAAAATTATGAACCCTTTCCTTAAAAATGAATGTTTAGAATGACTCTCCATCTAAAATCTGATTTCCGCTTTGGTAGTTAACACTCAGGACAAGTAGGTATGGTCTATTAAATCCATGAAGTAAAACCAGAGAGACAAATTTTAAGTCAAAGGCTTGCCATTCTGTTTCCGTCCGCTGTCTTCAGAGTTGAGTTTATTGATGTCACTTTGATCACTTCGGTGGGAGGGTGTCAAACACAGCACACTCCAGCTGATTTTCATCAGCTGGATTGTACCAGAAAAGATTTATTAATTTTTTTACAAGGTTGTTTACTATATGATAACTTGCCTTCTGAGCAGCTTATGGCTACTACTTTATAGTGGGGAATGTTTATTGAAATAGTTAAGGCTTTGTTATGGGTTGTTTTAAAATTTACTAGGCTGTCAGGAATATTGGAGGTGGTAAAACATTTCAGCTTAAGTGTGGTGGCTACTTGTGCATGTCTTAGATTCACCGAGTCTGTAAGATTGTCGATGAGAGCTGGCGTGGGGGGAACCAAATACTGGGACAGTTAACCGTGGAAACACTTTGCGTATAGCTACTATTAGCACAGACTAATTGTGCAAGGCGATGGGTCTCACTGATATTTTCATACCTGTATCCAAGGTACAGGTGAAAGGGTGTCTTGCTAAAGCAGACACAGGAAAGACTGTTTTCTGAAGCAGACACAGGTGAAAGGATGTTTTGATATAGCAAACATGTGAAAGGACGCTTGATGAAGGAGTATAAATATGACCCCACAGACAGTGGAAGATGAGCACTGAACAATAAGGTTTGGTTTGCTCCGTCTCACTATTCTTCACTAAAGACACGCATGTATTGGCTCGTCTTACATAGCGTTGTTGAGCTCAACTTGTGTTAACGCTGCCATTGAGAGAAACTTGCCCAAGAACTGCTCGTGAGGTTCCTGTGGCAGCTTGCCACTTCTGTGGCCTCACCTCAGGCTGGTTGGCGAGCCTGGAGGTTTCTTCAGGATGGAACTATAGCTGCCTGGTGTCTGCCTGCCAGAGGTCTGGTCGCAGCTGCTGAGTCTTATTTGGTGTTTGCTGAGGGACTGAACTGCTGCCCAAGAAGATGGGCTCGCCCCCAAAGAACCCATTCCCCAACTAGTAACTTTCCCTTTCATACTTTTCGGTGGACAGAGAGATTGAACCCTTATTAAAAGTAGTTCGCAAAGAAATTTATGCCTACACCTTATGCTTATTTGTCAAGCTTATTGAAATATAGTCAATAATTGAAATTGTATACATTTCAAACTGGCATTTGATGCTTTGGTGCCAATACTGGCTGAACTAATGTCAGGAGTCATTCATCCTGTGACTGGAGCCTTTTGGTCAACATCTCCTTATTTTCTTCCCTTCTTCTTCTGGTCGTGACAACTACTCTTCTACTCTGTCTCTCTGTGTCCCATGTACAAATAAATCTGTGAAATATTTGACTCTATCTGGCTTTCATGTAGTATAAAGTCCCCTTAGTTTCATACATGTTATGATTGGTAGGGCTTGCTTCTTTTTAAAGGCTGAAAACTATTCTAAAATACTCTTTTATTTCATATAAAACAGAATGTTGTCCATTTTGTATGTAATATATCATGCTTCCTTCATCTGCTCATTTGTCAGGCCTCTTACGTGTTTATCAGGTCTTGGTTATTGCACAAAATGCTTCAATGTGCATAGGAGTTACCTCATTAACATCGTTAAGATAGGGGCAGGAGAAATGGCTCAGCAGTCAATAGCCACAGCTACTCTTGCACAGGATCCAGGTTCAGTTCCTATTATTTACTTGGCTACTTACAGTCATCCATAACTCAGTTCCAGGATCTGGTCCCTCTTCTGGTCTCTGCAGTCATCAGACATGACTATATACACACACATGTGGGAAAAATACTCATATACACAAAATAAATGTTGAAAAGGTCATTAAGATAGCAATTTTATTTCCCGGGATATATGCCCACGAGTGGAACTGCTAGACCACATTGAGTTTTATTTTAATATTTTGAGGACATCCCATGCTGTTTTTCACAATAGCTTTACAATTCACATTCCCACAGTGTACCAGCACTGATTTTCCTGTTAACTCTTTCCAGTATTTATCACATTTAAAAAATTTTTATAGCCATCTCAAGATAGCATGTGTTTGTGGTTTTGATTTGCATGACAATGTTACTGGGCATCATTTTGTGTACCCATTGGGCATCTTCAGTTTTCCTTAGAAAGATGTCTGTGCAGGTTACTTCCCAACTGACTTATTTGGTTATTTTGCTGTTGATTCTTCTGAGATCTTTGTGTATCTGGTATCTGTGGTGGGTTGTATTAATGTTAGCCATTCTGACTTGAATGAGATAGGATCTCAAAGTGGTTTTAACTTGCATTTTATTTTGGTTAAAGATGTTGGATATTTCTCCAAATGTTTACTGGCCATTCACATTTCTTCTTGAGAACCACATTTTTTTTTTAATTTTAATTTTTATTTTTTTTTACTGATTAGATGGTTCCTTTCGGTATTTGGTTTAAAAAAGTGTTTTTTCCTTACCTTGTTCTTCCATCGATTGGTAAGGAACATTGCTGCAGGTTGTTCCCACCCCCACCTCAGTCCACTGTTAAAAGTCAGAGTTCATGTCCTATAATATCTAATGACGTTAAACATGCTCATCTCATGGTTTCTTCTAATTTGCCGTACGCTATTCCTTCTTCAGATTCACCTTCTTCTTGCTCGACTTCTGATCACATCATCTCCATCCTCGTGGTTGACTGTGTTATCAAGTGTCCCACGTCTCTTCTGTAACTCTATTAAAATTTTAACTTTTCCCCACCAGTTTGTTGCTGTCTACTAGTAGCTGTATCTTCCAATGACAATAAACTCAAGCTACCGCTGAACCTCCGTGAAGGCGCAGTGTTTGTAGGCCCAATGTAACTCACCCAGCAAACACAGGCATTCTCAAGGATCCTTCAATCTTATACAAAGTGTCTGTGGATCTTCTAGCTTTCCGTTGGGATCTTGCTTAGGTAGATCCATAACTTCTTCTGTGGCCAAGGTCGTTTCCCTGGGTGGGGTTTTCCCGTCTCACACAAATGTTTACATAATGTCATGTTCCTTTGCACTTTCTTCTTTTCTTTAAATTTAATTTTTTTATTACTTTATATCCCACTCACTGTTACCCCTAGTCACCCCTCCCATAATCCTTCCCCCTTCCCTCCTCCCCTTCTCCTCTGAGCAGCCCTCCTGCCACTCCCCTACCCCTGTATCCCCATCACCCTGGCATTTCAAATCTCTTGGAGGATAGGCGCTTCCTCTCCCACTGAGGCCAGACAAGGCAACCCAGCTAGAAGAACATATCCCACGTACAGGCAACAGCTTTTGGGATAGCCCCTGCTCCAGTTATTCAGGACCCACATGAAGACCAAGCTGCACATTTGTTACAGATGTGCATGGAGGTCTAGCCCAGGCACCGGTAGGAGTGTTGTTTCTGGTCTTCAGTGAGAGGGAAGACACGCCATTGCTACTTAGTAGACATCCTTTGGGAAGCTGTTTATCTGAGAGGTGTTTCACCAGACTCCGTGCCTCGCCTCCTGGCTTCCCCACACATCAGCTTTTCATTGGTAACATCCGTCAGCTCCCCAAAAACCTCCTCAATTTGATATCAAAGGCACGATGCTGGCTAGTTTTATGCCAATTTAACACAAACTAGAGTCCCTGGGGAAGAGGGAGCCTCAATTGAGAAAATACTTCCATAAGATCAGGCACTAGGCATTTTTTAAAATTAGCGATCAATGGGGGAGGGACTCGTCCATTGTGGGTGGGACCACTTCTGAGCAGATGGCTCTGGTTTCTTATAAGAAAGCAGGCTGAGCAAGCCAGGGGGAGCAAGCCAGTAAGCAGCACCCCTCCATGGCCTCTGTATCAGCTCCTGCCTCCAGGTTGCTGTCCTTTGAGTTTTTGTCTGGACTTACTTGGAGGATGGACAGCGATGTGGAAGCATAAGCCAAACAAACCTTTTCCTTCTGGAGCTGCTTTTGGTTGCGGTATTTCATCAAAGCAACAGAAACCCTAAGACACTAACGTAGAGGTTCTCACTGGTCTTCTTCAGTTCCTACATTGCCTTCTTAACAGCTTTTGAATTCTTTATATATCCGAAGATTAATCATTGTCAGTTGTATATTTTGTCCCTTTCTGTCTGCCGATTGTTCCTCTCACTGTGCAGAAGCTTTATAATTTCACGTAATCCTCCTTGCCAATTCCTGGTATTATTCCCTGTTCAATTAAATTTTTTTTCTTCTTCTTCAGAAAGTTCTTTCCTGTACTTATTTATTGAAGTGGTCTGCTTATTTTTTCTAGCAGTTTCAGATGTTACATGAAGGTCTTTGATCCATTTTGAATCAATTTTCCTGCAGGGTGAGCAACACAGATTTAATTTCATTTATTTCTTCTACCCTTGGCTCTCTGTTTTCCCCCGCATTTGTTATTATTATTACTATTAGTGTTACTATTATTGTTATTATTCTAAAGTGTGTTTTCGTACCTCTTTTCATTTTTAGTTTACTCTTGCTGAGTGAGGATTGAACTCAGGCTCTCATGTGCACTAGCTATGCATTCAACCAACTGAGCTTATCCCCAACCCCACCTAGTGGATAGTTTTGATACTTTTGTGACCCAGTAGTTGGCTATAGCACACCCCACCCCCAACCTCCAGCTAAGGCTTCCTCTGTGTTTGGCTGGTAATTCTAGTTTTCAGTTTTGTTGATTGAAACACACACACACACACACACGCACACCACACACACACACACATTATTTACTTTTTTGCCACTGAATGTTCTATTTCTACTACCATCCTGACTGTTCTTTTTTTAATTAATTAAATTAATTGTCAATGACTCCCAGTTCTTGCCAGATTGTATTTGTGACCATGTATCTACATTGCTTCAGTTCAATTTTTTTTTTTTTTTTTTTTTTTAATTCTTATGGCTGCTTGGTTCATAGCTTCTCTGTAGTGGAGAAAGATTCCTTTTTGCCATTTAGAAGCTGAGCGGACCTACACTTTCTGTCTTCCCTGCTGGAGTTGCTTTGGCAACATGTGATATCTCAGAATGGTTATCCTTCGTCCTTCCAAACAGAAGGGAAAGCCTGGCAGGCAACGAGCCCCTCTCAGAACTGCTTCACAGCTTTCTGCCAATCTCCCATCTGCTCTTGTTTGGTGGTAGCTCACGACCAGAGGCCTTCCTCCTCTTTCATGTGTGGTCCAGAGTGGGTCAGGTAGGGAGTGGGGTTGTGTTTTCCCTCCCGGCTCCCCACTCAGGATGCTAACTCAGAATCTGTTGCTTAATTATATATCCAGCCTTCCAGATGTCTGTATTTTATCATTTCCTCCCTTTCTGTGTTTACTGTGATCCGATCCCTCGCCTGTCCGTCATTCTCACCTCCACGACTCTGTGAGCCTCACGGACATGCAGGAGAGTGTCATTTTCCCATTCTGCTCTTACCTACCTGAAGACTCAGAAAGGCTCCAGTGTTCCTTATATTAAAGGGACACTTAACCCTTATTTTTGATTTGAGGATATCTCGTTTCTTTTCCTCCACTGTTTTTGCTAAGATTTCCAGAATTACATTGAACAGAAGTGGGAAGACTGTACATCCTTGTTTTGCTCCTAATTTTGGAGGAAAAACTTTCAAATTTTAACCCCCAAGTGAAACACCATGCACTTATAATGTCTGTCGGTTATTAGTATTAAAATAAGTTATTTTTCCAATATCTAGTTTTTTTTTTTTTTTTTTTGAGAAATTTATGGTTAGAGAAGACTCTCTTCCTAATGATATTGAATGTTGAGAGATTTTCTTACATGGACTGAGAAGTTCAATTGGTTCTGTCCCGTACTCTGTTAACAAAGTTATCATGTCCATTAATTCATTATGTCAAAGTATCCTTTCATCCGGGGACAAATCCCACTAGACCATGGTTGGTGGTGCTGAGATCCGTTTGTTACTATTGTGTTGAGTTTTGTATCTAAGTTTATTCAAAGACAACCGAGCATTCAATGTTCTTTTCCTGTACTGTCCTCAGTCTGGCTTTCCTATCATGATTATGCCGGCCTCATAAAATCATTAGAAGGTGGTCACTCCCTTTCAATTTTTGGAAGGATTTGCAAAGGATCAACATTAGCTCCTCCTTAAGTGACTTCTAGATTTGGGAGTGAGCCGTCAGGCCCAAGGCTTTTCTTTGATGGATACTTTGTTGCTGTTTTTGTTGCTATCACTGTCACCTACTTCTCCTCCCCCAGTCAGGGTCTCAGTGTTTAGCCTGGCCCTTCTGGAACTCACTATGTACACCAGGTCTGGCCTCAACCTCAGAGAGACCCTGCCTGTCTGTGCCTCCGAGATTACAGTATGCGTGGTGTGACTGGACTCTTTAATCTTTCTATTTATTGTTAACATGATCAGATTTTCTATGTCTTCATGGTTATTTTCATATTTCAGTCTCGGTAGGTTGCATCTATGTAGAAATGCATCCATTTCTTTTAGACTATCTAACTTATTGGCACATTTATGGCTGTCTCTTATGAGGCTTTGAATGTCTGTGGAATAAATCTCCATTTTTTTTCCTCTATCATTTCTTATTTTTTTTGCACTGTAGCTAAAAGTTTGTCATTTTTATTTATACTTTTTTTTTTTTAGTTCTAGTTTTAAAACTTAATGTTTCATGTGAAAGAGCAGAATATGTTTTTGTAGATCATATATTTCAAAAGCTGTAGAAACTGTCTTTGGTGTCCTACCTTGTCCTAAATGAAAGAGAACAGACTGAATGTAAGAACAGTTCAAAGGGTTGAAGAAGAAGAAAAAAGAAAAGGAGGAAGAGATAAGAAGAGAAGAGAAAAAAGAACAAGAAAGAAGAAAAAGAAAGAAGAGGAAGAGGAGGAGAAGAGGAAGAGGGAAGAGAAGAGGGAGGAGGAAGAGGAGGAGGAGGAAGAGGAGAGGAAGAGAAGAGGAGGAGAGAGGAGGAAGAGGAAAGAGAGAGGAAGGAGAGGAGAGGAAGAGGGAGAGAAGAGGAGGAGGAAAGGAGGAGGAGAAGAGGAGAGGAGGAAAGGAGGAGGAGGAGAGGAGGGGTGGTGGTCATTCTTGCCCTGGATTGACCGCTCCGAGTTGGCCAAACTGACGCCCTCTTCTGGCCTCCATGGGTACTGCGCATGCACTTAATACTCCCTCAGTGGCTTTGATGTAAAGAATCAGCTGAGTCACCTGTTTACCACGTAACTAAGAAACCATCTCCAACATAGGGAAACTCACGCGTCCAGGTGTGCATCTCTCCCTGTGCGCATGTCAGAAGGATGTCACGGCTATCGCTGCCGTGTCCTGTAGGTACAAACATTAATGCTACCTTCACCACGTTTGGTGTTAATGGTAGCCTAGGTACTGTGGTACTGGCTAAATTTCAGGAGGAGGATTAGGGCCGCTTAGACGAGGCCAGAGTTCAGAGCGTTTATTTATTTATTATTGCGAGACAGTTCTGTGTACGGAACCACTAGACCTGACACGACTCAGATCCGTTGCAGCTTTGACCTGATTTCAGTCATTGGAGAGCTGTTTGTCAGGCCAGAGGGCTGATTTATTTTCAATATATAAGGGAAGTTCAGTTTGTTCCTTTAGTTTTAAAAAGCATACTCTTTTTTTTTTTCTTTTTGGTCTTTACGATACATTTGGACAGCTTCAAGCTTGCCACTTTAGAGGCAACTAATCAGCTTTTACATTGTGTCTCGTTCTCCAAAACGTGCCTGCCTAGAAACACTTGGGGAAATATATTCAGGTGAGGAGAAATACTGAAGGCCTCGTGGGTGTGTCCCACTCAGCGGTGCAGCAGGTTTACACAGATTTGGTTTCCCTTTCATAGACTCTGGCTTCGAACAGGAACAAAATAAAACAATGTCATCAATATTTTTTGGAGACAGAATTACATTTAAGATTGGGCATCTTAGAATTTTTATAAGCAGCTGTTCGTCTATGGCCAAGTGGCAGTCTTCAGTGATAAAATAAGCTATATTGAGTGGAATATTTTAGTATCATTTACCATGCCAAGATATTGTACTACCAACCTGTAATGCATATTATGTTTTTCTTTATATTTTTATGAGTCTAATTTGTCATCTTTTTTGGGGGGGGGATGTAAGCATACAGAGTTAATATACGCTAATATTCTCAATATAAACACAGCCCCTAATATTATAGCATCTGGTAGCATCACAGTTCGGTATTTATCATCTACTCTATTATAAAACCTTTGTTCCAAAAGAGCTGTATGGGCCTATTAGACAGATCTGCAATTACATAGGTAATGGTCTGTGGCTGCCTCACACAGCACTGGCAGATGACCTGTGGCCGAGTGTGGTATAGCATGTTGATTGGAAGTACTTAGATCTCAGGATGAAGCTGTTTACATTATTTTCATTTTTTTTTGTCCTTTGTTTGCTTCCAAATGCAAACTGCCTATTTTGTTCTAACTTGTTTGCTTAATGAAGAAGTTATAGATTCAGAGTCCTCTGTAATCAACCGTTCTTGGCCATTTTTTTTTTTTTATATGAGACTCACTGACAATAATTATGATCCTTTTGGTGGTTTCAGTGATGAGCATGTCAGCAGCAAGGGGACAGAGACAAAGATGTATACTGTCACCTTCAGTGGTCTCAGGAGGTGCCGCCCCTAATGTAGGGACGGGGACTTAGGCAGACTGATGCAGAGAAGAATTTCAGGACTAGCCACTGCGAAGCACAGTTGAGGTTTTATTAAAAACAGGGGGATGTTCTAGAAGTGTATAAAACCACACTTCAGAGCATGGGTGAGTTCTGAAGGACACAGTCACAGTTTATTAAAGGCCACCTACAGGCTTTGTTGTTATTGTTTTATGCATATGGGTATTTTGCCCATGTGTATGCTTGTGCACTATGCATGTGCAGTACCCATGGAGGCCAGCAGAGTGCGTCAGATCCGTTGTGACTGGAGAGATTTGCGAGCTGTCATATGGGTGTTGAGAATCAAGGGTCTTCTGGAAGAACATCAGTGCTCTTAACCACTGAGCCATCTCTCCAGCCTTGACATTTATAGATTTTAAACTATAAGGGTATCTTAGTTTGGGTTTCCAGGGCTATAAAGAAACACCACGCTGAAGGCAGCACTTACAAAGGCGAACATTTAATTTAATTAAGTTTCAGACGTTTAGTCCATTATCATCATGGGAGGAAGGATGGAGACATGGTGCTAGAGGAGCCAATAGGTCTACATCTTGATCAGAAGTCAACCAGGAAGACTGGAATCCTCAGGTAGCTAGGAAGAAGCGCTCCTCTGCAGTGGGCGGAGCCTGAGCATAGGAGAAGACCTCGAAGCCCACCCCCCACAGTGACACACTTCCTCGGACAAAGCCACATTCCTTAACAGTACCACTGGCTATGGCTATGGGCCATGAATATTCTAACCACCACAAAGGGTTAAGGGGAAAATGATATTAGAAAAGATGCTAAGTACCCAAGATATAGGCTCCTTAAGGGAGAGTCACAAGCAAGCGTCTTCATACTAGCTATCTGTGCCACTTCGGTGTTTCTTAGGTTACATCTTAGAAAAGCTTGCTAAGAAACTCTTTGTTCCTTTCTCTCTCTTTTGGTAAATGGTAAATAGCTTGATAAGGCAGCTGGGAGATGACTTGGGTGAACTACAATCTGATCTGGTAAAATGGGAGCCATGAAGGCTGCATATGGAGATCAATATAAATGGGGTTCCTGGAGAGGCTCCTAAGAAGCTACATAGAGCACATGGGTAATTTTTTTTTAAAAGTGTATAGATTATATTGCTTTTTTAAAAAAATGAATTTTGGTGTTAAAGCATTTATTTGGGAGTTACTGAACAGAAAATGGTAATTCTACTTCAGAAAACAAAAAAGTAGTTAAGGTAGACACATAGTTTATGGAGGGTGAGTTGTATACTGTCTTGAACTTCTCTGAAGAGTCTATTAGAAGACTTATAGACACTGGAAATGATATATAACTTACAGTTGTCAATCAGAACTATGGATGGCATCCTTATTTGCGACCTCTCATTGTGAACTTATTCCAAAATTGATGGAATTAGGTCAGTGCTAAAAGTTCATTATATTTTTAGCCATAAATGGTTTTATATCACCCCCACTCCCAACCAAGGCTCAGGAGTCATTGCAGAAGAGGGGGCAGAAAGACAGTACGCTGGAGGAGGTTGGGGAGCACAGGGGCACAGAGGGCATGCACACACATGAACAAGACATAAAGTCCCAGCACGGGCAGGGGATGTGGGTTTGAAGACTTATTACTAGTTGAGGAGTATTGGGCAATTGGTAGCAGCTGAGAGGAAGAGCCAGTTTTCCTTAAGGATGTAGCTTCTGGTGGGTTGACCAGGTTTCAGTGGAAGGCCACACACCCAGGAATATATGGGCAGCACACATTGGACTTCATGGATTTCAGAAAAGGTAGGGTGTGGGTAGGAAATAGGGGTAGAGTGTTGATCTGAGAGAAGTTGGGGGGGGAATTATAATCAATTATAATCACACTGTATGAAACAAAGAAATATTGATAATAGAGTTTATTGTATCTTTTGTAAACAATTAAAAAATTTCCATATAAGAATAACAGTGCTTTCAAAACCATAACTCATTTTTCTTTTACTTTATCTTATTCTTTGTCTCCCTCTCTCCCTCTCTCTTTCTCTCTCTGTGTGTAGGCTAATAGACAACCTTGACACTGGTCCTCAGGTTCCTCTCACCTTATTTTAAGACACGGGCCTCTAACTAGCCTGGAACTCACCAAATAGGGCAGGCTACATGGCCAAGACACCCCAAGAATACGATCGTCTTCACCTTCCCTGTGCTGGGATTGCAAGCAAGTGCCATTATGCATGCCCTTAAAACAACACACACACACACACACACACACACACACACACCCCTCATACGTATACATACATCGTTGTTTCTTTGTGTTGTGTTGTATGTATGTATGTATGTATGTATGGTAGTAGTGACACGTGCCATGGTGCCTGTGTGTAGATAAGAGGACAAATTGTTGTTTCCTTTCATTGTAGTTTCTGGGGATCCAACTCAAAGACTGTCAGGTTTGAAAGAAAGCACCTCTACTTTCTGAGCCATCTAGCTGGTGCTCCTTCCTTTTAATGTGGGTCCTGGGGATCGAACTCAGGTCCTTATGTTTGTGAGGCAAATAGTTTACTCACTGAACCATCTCCCTAGCTTTGATGTTTTCCTATTTTGAGACAGAGTCTTGTTAGGTAGCTCAGGCACGCCTTGCACCAGGATCCTCTTACCCCAGTTCAGAATTACAGGTGTGCACAGCCATATGGGTCAAACTACGGCCCACTTCATTCCTAACCATTCATGTGAATGTCCCCCTCACCCAAGTTCTACAACAGGTTTGAGAATGTTCCTTTGGGCCAGGGATGGATAAAACAGTGAGTGAGAGCTTCCTGTTAAAAGGAAACTTGGACTACTTGGCAATCATTTGGGATGCTTGTACGTGTTTTTTTTTTTTTTTTATTGTTAATTAAGTTTTGGTTTATGCTTGATTATTTGACTGTTTTTAGAACAGTCAAGTGCAATTTAAAAAAATAAATAAATAAGTTAGTGTAGTAAATCATGACAAGGCTTTGACTTGGAGCCAGCCTTCAGTAAAGGCAGAAAGTTCTTTATTATTTTGAGAACTATTTTCTTCCTGAGCACCAACACAAGCAATATATTCATGAATGAAATCCCACCAGTGTGTGAGGCCAGTCTGATGAAAATGAAAAGGCATATATAAATTTTCACACAGCAAGACAAAAGCTGTGCTCTTTATGCATGGAAACCATTTTCAATTAGAATTACAAAGAAAGCCAGTTTACAGAAAGAACATGGAGTTTCATATTATGTAAAAGTCTCTCTACTAATGTGCTCTGATATAGAGTCACATTCATTTTGACAGGGAAAACATAAGTGACCATTGCCTACACCACAACAGAGGATTTCTATGCATGTTGCCATGGTCATTGTTTGTCACTTCACAGAACCTAGGATCGCCAAGGATCAGAGTCTCAGTGAGGCGTTGCCTGGATCAGGTTGGTCTGCTGGCATGCCTGTGAGAAATTTCTTTTCCCCTTAATTAGGTCAACCAAAGTGTGAAGCAGTAGCCCACCATGGTGGTGGCATTCCCTAGGTTTGTGCCTGCACAAAAAGTAGTTCGTGAGCAGAGTAGTAAGTATGCAGGCACCCATTTTCTTCTTGCTCTTGACTGCAAGGGGACTGGTTCCCTCAAGTTCCTGTTGCCTTGACTTCACCCCCAGTGAGCCCAGGAAACAGAATTGTTAGCTAAAGGTCATTTTGCTTTTAAGCCTGCTTGAGTCAGGATTTTATCACAGCAACAGAGACAAAACGAGGGCACCTGTAAGTTTCCCTCCTCTGGCAACCGATAGAGAAGTGGAGACGTGAGGAGGCACTGTCTTTGGAGTCTTTGGCAGTGAAGCTATCCAATTCTCAGGACTTCTGAGTACCTGCTTTTCATGCTATAAATAGGTTTTTAACTCACTTAACAGTACATGATGGATCTGTGACCTGAGCCATAAACTGATGAGTGAAAGCAGGTTATGTTTTGACAGGACTATGGGCCCTTGTCACGTTCTATCAGTCCTTTCCTGTTTCTTCTAAGAGAAACCAAAAAACTACATTCCTGATGTTCATTCAGGCTAGGGCATTATTAACAAAAATGGCAGGCACGAGTGCAGAGTGATTACCAAGGGAGAACTAGTAGTCTCCAGCAGGAACTAGAGTAGTCTAGAGGGTTCACAGTGGCTATTTACCAATGAAGATTATCAAGAAGGGAAAATTGGCAGAGCTAGATTTCTGGGTAACATGATAATCAAAGACATAATTTCCAAGAATCAAAATGCAAGATTTTGTGGCAGGATTTCACTTTGAGACATTAATCATATTCTTTATTTTTCTTTCTCCTTTTAAAAATATCTTCTCCCACACTGGGCCACCCACTCTGGAGGAAAGTTTTAAGTCAGACTTAAATAATAAAAATGACGAATTCTTGATATCTCATAGGAAGAGGTGGGTTAGCTATAACCAGATTGCCTTCCTTTGCTCTTTCCTGCCACCCCAGGAAACACTCTCCACTCTGGGGAGAAGAGCTGGAGGGGAGTAGAGGCTTAAACATGGCTTGTTTCTCTGCTACTTCCCAACTTGCCCCAGCATGGGAGCCCTTGCTAGGACTTACTTCAGCAGAGTGTGCCACATCTGAAATGGCATATATATATATATATATATATATATATATATATATATATATATATGTAAATTAATGATCATCTGATAGTATTATTAATGTTATTAACATTATAAATCTATATTACAAATATTTTTATATATACAAGAAATATATGTAAATTAAATTAAAATATTTTTGAGACAGGGTTTTTCTGTATAGCCTTGACTGTCCTTGAACTCACTCTCTAGACTCGGATGGCCTCAAGCTCAGAGATTCATCTACCTCTGCTTCCCAAAGGATGTGATTAAAGATGTGAGCCACCACTGTCTGGCAACACACACACACACAGACAACGCCACAGACACAGACACAGACACACACACACACACACACACACACACATTTTCCTTTGAGAGTTGAGTATAATATAAAAATCAGCAGAGGTCAAGGAACTTGATCACATGGAGGAAATATGAGGCAACAGGCCAATTTGGTCCCGTAAGCGTGTAGCTGATTTCAGGGATCACCAGTGCCATGGAGGGCAGCAGGAATTGAGAAGGTGATGCACTAGCCAGTTTCCTTTCAAGTAAGCACTTCCGGGTGCTGAAGACCAGATAGGTGTTGTGGGATCAAGGAGGTCAATAGAAAACCAAGGCAGATGCAGATGGATGTGTACGTATGTATCTATTTGGCAAGTTCCCTATGTCTGAACCTCCTCTGGCTTAGATTCGTTCTTAGGGAGAAGATTATCAGGAGAGAAATTGGAGAGGGATTTAAACATCAGTATGACTCAGCTATAGACTTAAGTAGGCTGAGAAATGACTGAATTTGGATTAGTTTTATTTGAATAGGATTAGATTAAGTTGCTGCCCTAAGAGCAAAAAAGCAAATCAATTTTATGGCAGGAACAAAAGTTATAGTTCTGCATCTTTGGTGATGATAAAACTCTATCTGCTGTAAAGTTCCAAGCTGGGGGTGTGCATGTATTTGTGTGTAAGAGGGGGAGATCTCATACTGGGTGCTTAACCAGTTACTTTGAGTTTTATAGCCATGTCTGTCATAGCCATGAGGAACAAGAAGTATCATTTTGGTTAAAGTTAAAATATAGGTAGTTCAGTTAAATTTGAATTTCAAATCAATAAAGAATAATTTTCCAATAATTTTGACTGCATATGACCTACATAACACATGGATGCCCTTACATTTAAAAGTATTCATTATCAGCTGTATAGTAAATTTGAAAGTGAGCAATTCATTTTATTTGCTAAATATGGCAACCTTATCCTTTGGTCTTTGAGCCAATGAAAAAATAAAAACATCCCGCACTGTAGTCACGCAGCTATGAAGTAATAGGTGGTGGCTGTAAAACAGGTGCTAATATTATATGTAATGGCTAAGGCAGTTCTTGGATCATCCAGATGGGTTAGACTGGCTCACTGAGGCAACCAAACAAGGCCAGGCAGAGTAGAAAAGAAAACAGCCTACTTAGTACGTTGTTTGAGAACACACAAAGTGGCATAGTTAGTATTTCTGGGTCTGTGTTACTGTTACAATACAAATTCAGTTTAAGAGAAGATTTTGGGAACATATTTATGGGGTAAAGCAAGATGTTCTTAAAAGCTATTGCTTCTCTTTCTCATGCCCCTCTGGGCAGTCAGGACCATGGAAGGGACCCTGCAAGTCCTTTGAGGGAGCAGGCCTGTGAAATTAGTTGACTCCTATAAAGAAATCTTGATGCATTACTTCATTTCAACTTGGCATTTTAGTCAAAGGATGTTTCTGAAATTAAGGCAGTGGGAGTTTAGCCAAAGTAATGACAGTGATGTTATTCAGAGGAGTGTTGTGCTGAGTTACATGGCTCTGATTATTAACAACTTGGAATCCATACTGCAATTTCTCACAACCCTCCTTCTCTGTGTAAGTGTAATGCAGGTCGACCAGATGGAGCACTTTACCTGGTTTGGATCCTTGGCTTTTAGTAGTTATTTTGAGATCTCATGGTTATAGGTTTTCTGTCCTTAAACTAAGTTTCCTTTGGTATCCCAGAATAATGCTGTGCTCTGGATCTTCCTACCCTCTGAGGGCTTTGTTTATTTCAAGAATTCTTTTTTTTCCTTATTTTTTAAACTTACTTTTTCCTCTTACATAGTAACCAATTAAAGTTGATTATTAAAAAAAAAACAAAAAACAACAATACAACCATGAGGATAGTAATTGTCAGGACCAACACAATGGTGGTTTTCATCCACAGCAGTATTCTTTCTGGTAACTGCCTGACCTTTTTCTTTTCTGCATAGCTTAGTGTCTAATAGTTTGGGCAACAAACCTGCTTCCTAACAATCCTGACTGGTCCTGGACCAGAATGTTTTTTGTTGCTAAGTTTTGCTAGTTAGTCTTCTGCTTTCATTGAGTGTCAGATACTCGACTTTTCTTTATAAAGAAATGAAAACAAGAACTATATACCTTTTCAAATGTGTGCTTCATAAGAAAACTGAATTCCTGCCCCTCCCAGCCCCCACGTTTTATCATCTGTCCTTTGAGAATTTCATAAAATGCATTTTGACCACATGCAGCCTCCTCCTCATCTTTTCCTGGATGTGCCTCTTTTTTTTTTTTTTATCTACCCAATGCTGTGTTCTCCTAAGTTTTCTCATTCAGTCAAAACAATGTTGCCCATACACTTCTGGGCCGTGGCCACTGAAGGAGTATGGCGATCTACTAGAGGTCACACCCTTAAAGAAAAGTGACTCCTTCACCGAGCATCTGTCAGTTACTCAGATGGGAGGCGAGTCGTCATTGTCACCCACCGCTAGAGCTCGGGTTGGTTTTGCTTGTGCTGTGCAGGTTTGTGCACGCTGTCAAATTGCTACTCATTCTTAATGTGTGACTTCCCTGTTGTGTCTGGAAAACAGTTTCCTTATAGCCTCTACCAGCTCTGGTTCTTACAATCTTTCCAGCCTCTCACCTGCAATGATTTCTGAGCCTCAGGAGGAAGAAGTGTGGTGTAGATGTCACATTTAAGGCTGAGCATTCTGCAGTCTCTTATTCTCTGTACTTTGACCGGCTGCGGGGCTCCATGTTAATCATTACCTATTGCAAAAAGACGCTTCTGTGACAAGGGTGGAGAGATGTACCTTCTATAGGCATGAATCATTAGGAATCAGTTTAATACTATGTCCATTTAACAAAACAGTCAACGGTTCTCCTCTAGGGCCTATGACAGGTTCTTGGTCCTAATAATAGGTAAAACTAAATTTTTTTTTCATTTCTCTCTTTCTTTCTTTTTTTGTATTGGGGTCTCACTGTGTAGCTCTGGCTGACCTGGGACCATTTTGTAGACTAGGTTGGATTTGAGATCACAAAAACCCCCTTTCTTTGCCTCCCAAGTGGTGCATTTAAGGTGTGCACCACCACATCTTGCAAAACAAAGTTCTTAACATAAACATTATGTTATAAAATATTCCTTTTTTGAGTATTTTTCCCCTTAGGGAAGAAGAGGACTACAGATTCCCATAAAGTGAATTTTCCTGTAAATAATGGAGTTTGGTTAAGATAATACATCGATATTGAATCATTACTTTTAGTGAATCTATCACATTAATATTAGATGTTAATAGGAAAAATCTTGTGACTGTGACTGGAGTGTTGGGAACTCTCTGTACCATCAATATCTGCTTCATTTTTAATTTTTTTTTACAGAAGGAAGACTGTTTAAAATTAAAGTCTATTAATTTAAAAAAAATCGTGTTTTATGTTAAAATACTCTGATGAGCTTTGTTTAAAGAAAAATAGCAAAATACTTGGTCGAACAGTGAGAGTCAGCAGTTTTTAAACCCTGGCAGATTATTTTAAGGTACTGATTTTCTTCAGATACTTATCTCAGTCTGCAAGAAGGTGACCCACGGTGCTCTCTTGGCTTTACAACCTGCTTAGATGCTTGCCTTCCCTTAAAAGAGCAAAGATCACATGCCATGTAGGCTTCTAGTGGATAATGCTCAAATACCAAACGACACATTGCAACTTAGGTTGCAAAATAATGCTTCAATTTTTCCTCCATTAAAATGACTAATTTGTGTGTAGGTTGTGGTGACAAAGGTAGCCTGAATTAGGAATAGAGAAACTATTAATTTCTTACCAGATTCCACCTTTATAAAATGCACTTTCAGTAATCGAATAAACCCATTTTGCTTCGATCTGAGTTTGAAAAATTTCCTCTAAGGAAAAGCTAGATCTTAGAATCATAAAGAATGATCCCCGAGGAAAACTCTGTGAGATATGCTAGCAGGAAAAAACAGGTAAATCTCCACAAAGAGAATGCAGTTTGGCTTGCTGTTTATATAATATTTGATATAGTGAGGCACGTTGGGGTAAAGGAATTAATTGCAACAAGAAACCAGATGATCCAAGGGACATCTGACCCTCAGAGTCTTTGCTCTTTGACAGTCATGTTTTTGGCTCTTAGTGTACTTTTCTTTCAAGGCTGTGTCAGTTAGCTTCTGTGGCGGTGATAAAACACCTTGACCAAAGGCATGTTTCGGAAGGATGAGAGTCTGTGGCAGGAAGTGGAAGGAAGAGCAGGAAGGACAGCAGGAGTGAGAAGGACATCACACCTTTACCGGCAACCGCTAAGCAGAGAGTGGGGTGGTTTGCATGAGAGTCTTTCCTTTGAACATCTGGTTCCTTCCCAGTTGGCATCACTGTTTGGGGTGGTTTAGGAGGTGTGGCTTTGCTGCAGGAAGTGCGTCACTGTGGGTCAGGCTTTGAGATTAAAACGCTTGTGTCTTTTACAGTTCTATTTCATTTTGCATGTGGTCGGGGATGTGAGCTCTGCTTCCTATTCTTGCTGCCATTCCTGGAGCTTGCTGCCGTCCTACCCCACTGAGAGGGCCTCTTATTCCTCTGGAACCATAAGCCCAAATAAACTCCTTTTGTATGTTGCTTTGATCATTTTTTTTTTTTAAATCACGTAACAGGAAGTAACTAATACAGGGAGTGAACAGGAAATAGAGTGAGGCCATGGACGCTCAAAGCCCATCTCCCATGATGCACTTCCTCCAACGAGGCCACACCTCCTAAATCTCCCCAAACAGTTCCACCAACCGGGACTGAACGGTCATCTGCTTGAGTGTATAGAGAACATTGCTCATTTTAACTACCACAAATGCCTTTATGCGTGTATGCAAGTGGTTATGCGTACATGAGTGTGGGTAACTGAAGAGGCCTGAGGCATTGGCCACCGGGATTTGGACTTACAGGCAGTGGTTAGCCACCCAGTGTGCGTGCTGTGAACGAAACTGTCATCCAGGGACAGAGTGCCACTGAGCCGCCTCTCTAGCTCTCCACTTACTTCTTTGATAATTCACTTTTAGTTTGTGAGCACCATCTTTGCACATCCTAGCAGGCTTTGGTTCATTTATTTCTTGTCCACTCCGCTCCTCCTCTCAGCCACTCATTATTATCATGCTATCACTTGTTGTCCAGGGACCGACTTAGAACTTTTAGGAGTTCTCCGTTTCTGATTTCCTAACTTTTGCCTTCCTCACAAATACAATAATGCCCCAGTTCCCATTAAGTTGTTAGTATGAGTAATTACCACCTGTTTTCCTCCCAAGCTTGATGTTTCAAGAAGTGCCCTACTGCGATCCTTAAAGTTTGGGGTTCCCTAAGAGGTCTAATGATCTCTTAGAGCCATGAGTCTGAGCATGCCCCTTTTATTTATTAAGGATATTTATCTATTTATTTTTATGTGTATCTGTAGGTTTCTATGAGTTTAAGCACACCACATGCATGCAGGAGCCTTCAGAGGTCAGAAGAGGGCATCAGATTCCTTAGAACTGGAGTTATAAATGGTGGTAAGTTACCAGGTAGATGCTGTTTGTGTCTTCTTCAAGAGTAGTTAAACGCTCCTAAGTGCTGAGCCACGTCTCCAGCTCCGTTTTGGGAATGGCTATTCCCATTGGACATCCTGCGACACTTAGGGAATGGAGATGATGAAGAGTGAGTGTGGTGGAGACCACCTGCCAGATTCTTTCAATTATGTGCACAGCTTTTCACAACAGCTGTAGCTGTGTCGCAGGGGTCTGCACTGCAAATCCAGCTCTTCAGAGTGCACTGGTTTTCTGCCATGGACAGTCATCAAAGGAATGGGCAGCTTACCTTTAGATCATAGATATGAATAGCTAATTCATTGTACATGAAAACAGTCCATACTCATCTTCGATGATTTTATATTCTTTTTACCCATAGAACCCAACTACCACTTTTGTGTTCTAGGCATTGTCTGAGTTGTACAGTTTAGCCAGAAGTTGAGAGAACACACACACACACACACCACACACACCACACACACACACCCATGAGTGCATGCACACACACTGTGAGCAGATGTAAAGGTCAGCTGATTCTCAGCCAATAAAAGCTTCATCAGTGTACACAAGGTGACATGCCAAGTAACCTTGGCAGTGGGCAAAAGAGACATTTTCCCAAGAGGAAGTGTCTTAGGGTTTTATTGCTGTCAACAAACACCATAATCAAGGACAACATTTAATTGGGGCTGACTTACAGGTTCAGAGGTTCAGTCCATTATCATCAAGGCAGGAGCATGGCAGTGTCTAGGCAGATGTGGTGCTGGAGGAGCTGAGAGTTCTACATCTTGTTCCGAAGGCAAACAGAAGACTAGCTTCCAGGCAACTGGGATGAGGGTCTTAAAGCCCACGCCCACAAGACATACTTCCTCCAACAAGGTCACACCCACTCCAACAAGGCCTACCTCTTAATAGTGCCACTCCTGTGCCAATCATATTCATACAATCACAGGAATGTCAAGTCGTAATGGTCATGCTTAGGGTTGCCATGAAATGAACCATGACAATAACCTGTCCCTCACCTGCTTCTGCCAGGTGACTCTCACTTTCTGGGTTGACACAAAGTGACAAGTCTGTCCTTGGGAGACCTTTTTAATGTAGCTCTTAAGTGGACTACAGGGAATGGACCATTCGGCAGGCCACATGTTGCTTCCGATCTTGCACTCAGGGGCCAGGAGACCTCTGCAGAGTTTAGTGTTATAGATTTAGAGGAAGAATTTATAGCTCAAGAGTTTATTTAACTGTATATATGTTAACATATATATATGTGTGTTTATAATATAAGCACATATATAACACACACATATATAACTATATATAAACACACACACATATAACATATTTAATTATATGTTATATTTACATATATACACATATGTATATATGTATACATATACCTATACATATACACATACATTTGCCTTTGTGTATGTGTGTGGTGTGCAAGTGGGTATGGACATGTGTTTATGCCTGTATGTATGTATGCATTCGCACTTTTGAAGGCCAGAGATTGACATCAGATATCTTCCTTGATTTTAAACTTAATTAAGTTTACCTTGTGTATATGTTGAATGGGGGCATGCAAATGCCATGGCACATGAGTGGAGTCAGAAGACAACCTTGGACATTAGTCTTGATAGAGTCTCTGCGGTTTGATGCAATATACAAGTATACAGCCCAGAAGCTTTCGCTTCTCACCTGCCCAAAGCAGCACGTCTTGGTTACAATCATGAGCTCCAGGGCTTGGTTTTTTCATAGGTTCTGGGGATTTGAACTCAGGTTACTGACCGTATTTAGAACTTCAAACACTGGTTTGTGTTTCAAAGTCTGTGACATTTCTCTCTCCTTATTTCCTGTAAGCTCGTACTGTCCTTCTATTGGAGACAGACAAATTCATATTTTCTTCATGCCATCTTTTCTGGCTTTATTCACATAAGAATGTACTGCCAACTTTGAAATTCCTCCTGGTGAGAAAAATATATCCTACTTTTTGGCTTTGCATATCTGACTAATCCAAAAGCAATGCCAGTGCCAAACTTTTTCCATAAAGGGATGATAATAATTAAGTTCTATTAGAAGAAACCATTGCTTATACCACAGCATTCATGTATTGATTGTATTTGATTATTTGACAGAATATATGAAGTTCTTGCAGGAATAACCTCACAAAAACTTGTATTATTTTCTTAACTCTAGCTCATTACTTTGTGGTACAACTTTGAGACTATTTAGATTGCTTATGTTTTGAAAAAGAATCTGGGCACACTTCCCCTGTGAGATACCACTAATAATGCCTTGCACGCAATTAGGAGAAGCGCCATTGCACAGATGAGAAGCGAAAATGTGCTTTGGCAGGAACCGATTGTAGTGCACATCAGCATGTCTCTAGATCCGAGGAACGTCTGATAATTACGTGCAATTAGCCCCAAAATAAGTCTCGGTTCTTCTTTGGGAGCAGCCACAGAATTTCAGTTGCAAACGAATGTTCTAATGTGAAAAAACAGCCTCACAGGTAGAAAATCAATTCGTGGACATTCTCAGAGAGAAAACCACGTAGGTGAAAATAATACAAGAACGGAAACAAAAATATGGCTTTGGGAGGAGGATAATTGTTTTCAGTCGACGGAGATGTGGCAGTGTCTTGACATCGGAGGAAAAAAAATGTTTGATGGTCTGTGGTTATTATTAATTTTGCACATGTGCAGAGAGATATGTGTTTTTTTGTCTTTTCTCAATGCAAACACCATTCCTGCACCTTCCCAGTATTTTATTTTCCTAATAGGTTTTTTCTCCAGGTGCCAAGCTCACTCTCCCCTTAGCTGTAACTGAAGCTGGAGATGAGGCTGTACAATAGGACCAAGGGGAATCACGTACCTCCCCCTCTCAGCCCTCACCCCCAAGGCTGCAGAGCTCTTCAGAAGCGGTCTATTCACTTAAAACCATGATTATTTGTCTTAGAGATTTTTCATTTTTGTATCACTGTAAGTTGGTGAACCTTTACTGAGAAGTTGATGTCTTGGCTCATTTCTTTTGCTTTTTGTCCTTTCAGTCCAGGATCTAAAGTACAAACTCTCTCTCTGTGAGATACTCGAGAAGGATGGGTTCAGAGCATCGCTCTGCTGTGTGAAGACACATTAGAGTTGGGGCTCCCGAGTCGGGCGGTTTAAAGCTCAAAGTGGTTATCCTGTGAAGGTTGAGGAATCGGAGCAAATAGCTGTTTTTCAAAAACCAAGACGTTATGTGAAAAAGCGATCCTTTCTCAACAGAATCCAAGCCCTTTCAAACATCAGAAGTTACTATTTATAAGGCCACCACACACCTAAAGTCTTATTATTTAAAATGGTGCAGAATATCACGGAATCTTGCTAGCTTGATACTAAATGCTTCCAAGTTAGCAACGCCAGCTCTCGATTACCCACCCTTGGCTCTAAAGAGACAGAAGAATGCAGGCAATCGCATCCACGGAACGTTGGAAATCTTTTAGGCATTCATTACTGTTTCTTCCTCAAGCTTCTCAAATGAACAGTCTCGTATGATCTACACTGTCTTCGTTTCTTCCCCAGCCACGCTTTTGATGGGCACAAAAGAAATGTTCTATACTGAGGGCTTTAGGTCAAGAGAAACAGAACTCCACAGCTTTGCTCATCTGGAGTGATCGGTCATTCCATGGGATGCTCCCTTGGGTGGGCAGAGAATTTCTTTCCTTCACAGGATCATTTTTGAACTTGCTTTTGTTAAAAGGCCCACATCAGCCAGGCGGTGGTGGCGCATGCCTTTAATCCCAGCACTTGGGAGGCAGATTTCTGAGTTCGAGGTCAGCCTGGTCTACAGAGTGAGCTCCAGGACAGCCCGGGCTACACAGAGAAACCCTGTCTCGGAAAAAAAAAAAAAAAAAAAAAAAAAAAAAAAAGGCCCACGTCTTACAGAGAGGCATTTCCTACAAAGATTTATGCATGGGTATCTTGTTCTTTACTGCTAATGAACTGTAGGTAAACTATATGTAGAATCTGCCTCAGAACGTCCCCAGGTTCTTCAGTGGGGTCTGAGTCCCAGTCCTTACCAACCTCGACTTTCAAGAACACAGTCTGCAGGTGGCTCCTGTATTAACCAAACAACAACCCTCACATCCCAGGAACAGACAGCAAGTGGGTGGAGCTGTAGGAGGGATAAGGAAAAGGCTTCCCTTTGCCCAGGAGAGGGAACCGTTGTAGATTAGAGGAGTCCAGGGCATTTTATTTGGGAGTTGAGGAGGAGTTTTTCATTTTTTTGGAGAGTTTAAACTTATGGAGATGGTAGAAAGAAAGGATACCTTCGTGGGGAAAAGATGAGCAGAAGAATAAAGATATTTCTGAGAACAAACAAACAAACAAAAAACAGCAGCCAATTTAGGAGATGATTTCTATAGAAGAGAGAGGCAGGAAAGATGGTTTGGTTGGAGTTAGACTGTCAGGTGTTTTAGGAGTTAGTTAGGATGAGAGTTTTCTTTCTTTTTTTTTTATTGGAAATTTTTTATTGTAAATTTTTTATACATTTCAGATGTTCTCTCCTTACCCCATTTCCCCCCTCCCTCCCAGGAACTCACTATCCCTTTCCCCCTCCTCCTATCTCCACGTTGGTGTACCCCCTTCCACCCTCCCCTGTACCTCACCTCCCCACCCTCGAGTATCCCCCCCTCACGACGTCCAGTCTTCATGGGACCAAGGATCTCTTCTCCCACTTATATATAGCTCCCTTGCATATATAGCTGGAGCCATGGGTCCCTCTCTAAGCGCTCCCAGGCTTGTGGTTTAGACCCTGGGGGCTCTGGTTGGTTGGGATTGTTGCTTTCCTCATGGTGTCTCGAATCCTCTCAACTCCTTCAGCCTTCACTCTATCTTCTCCATTGGGAACCCCGTGATCAGTTTAATGGTTAGCTGTGGGCTTCTGCCTCTGAGTATGTCGGACTCTTGCAGACTTCTAAGGAGACAGCTATATCAGGCTCCTGTCAGCATGTACATCCTGACATCCACATCAACCTCTACCTTTGGTGACTGCACATAGGATGGATATCCAGGTGGAATGGTCTGTCTCTTCTTCAGTTTCTGTCCTGCACTGTGTCTCCATATTTGCACCCTTGAGTATTTTGTTACTCCTTCTAAGAAGGACTGAAGTCCCCCCTACTTGGTCATCATTCTTCATGAGCTTTTTGTGGTCTGTGAGTTGTATCTTGGGTATTTCAGGCTTCTGGGCTAAAATCCAATAATCAGTGAGTGAATACCATGTATGTTCTTTTGTGATTGGGTTACTTCACTCAGGATGATATTTTCTAGTTCCATCCATTATATATGAATTTATCAAATTCATTGTTTTTAATAGCTGAGTAATATTCCATTGTATAAATGTACCACATTTTTTGTATCCATTCCTCTGTTGAAGGGTATCTGGGTTCTTTCCAGTTTCTGGCTATTATAAATAATGCTGCTATGAACATAGTGGAGCATATGTCCTTGTTATGTGTTAGAGCATCTTCTGGATATATACCCAGGAGTGGTATAGCTGGGTCCTCAGGTAGTGATATGTCCAATTTTCTGAGGAACCGCTAGACTGATTTCCATAGTGGTTGCACCATCTTGCAATCCCACCAACAATGGAGGAGTGTTCCTCTTTCTCCACATCCTCGCCAGCATCTGCTATCACCTGAGTTTTTTATTTTAGCCATTCTGACTGGTGTGAAGTGGAATCTCAGGGTTGTTTGATTTGCATTTCCCTGATGAGTTTTCAGTAGTGGAGAATGCTTGTAGGATAGTGATTGGTGTGAAAGAGTCACGTGATGGAGACAAGGCTGGGGGGCGGGCAGAGTGGTTCTGGAGGCGATTTCGCTGCTTCAGATAGACTTATGGAGTCCTGAGAGTGCAGATCAGGAGCACAAGCAGGGCTAGGAAGGGGTCTCAAGGCAGGCAGGACTGAGGAAGCCTTCTTAGAGTCATTCATGAAACTGGGCTACGTCTTAAAGTCAATAAAATTTGAGGCATTTTCAAGATCTATAAGCTGCATGTACTTGAATCTAAAATTATATATGTATTCTTGTTTTTAAAAATTGAAATGTAGTTATTTATATTACTTTTTTTTTTTGCAGTATTGTGAACCTGGGACCCCACAATAGGTGTTCTATTACTGAGATGTACCTCCATCCCCTTTTTCCTGTTTTATTTTTACACAGGGACTCACTAAGTTGCCTACGACACAGGCAGCCTTGTATCTGTGATCTTCTTGAATGAGCCCCTGATGATCTGGGACTATATGCCTGTGCCACTGTGGCTGGGTCTAATTATAATGGTGGATATTAATTGTACATATTAATGGACGTGTTTGGAATTTATATACATAGACATTCATGTATGTATACGTATGCTATGCATATGCATGGTCCTGGCTACCTTCCCAGCAGCTCTTTCTCAGCTGTCCATTCATTGCCTCTCCCTCTGAATCACCTTATTTATTCTCTAGCAATTTCTATGTAACTTTCCTATTATTCTTGTCATCATCATCATCTCATCATCACCATCACGATCATCATTATATAATTCTGTTGTCCACATGTGAAAGAAAATAATTGACACTTGTTGTCTTTGTGTCTGGCTTATTTTGTTTAACATGGTGTGCTACAGTTCTACCATTTGTTTTTCTGCAACTGTGTGATTTAGTTCTATATAGCTCATTAATACTACTCTATCTATCTTCTTATCTATCTATCTATCTATCTATCTATCTATCTATCTATCTATCATCTATCTATTTCATGTTTTTATTTGTTATTCTGTTGTGGCTGAATCTACAGTTCAGCTAATAACATGGATCAGTAGTTATCTCTTACCATGTGTACTTTTATATCTAGCCCTGAGATTGGGTATATATAGTTTATGGGCAAAGTCAGACAATTTTTGGGTTTTGTTTGTTGTTTGTTTTTTTCAAATAAAGTTATCTCAGAATATAGACATGCTTCTTTTTTTTTTTTTTAAATGTATTATCTATTGCAGTTTTTGTGCTTCAGTGTAGAGTTGAGCACTTGCAAGAGATGGTTTTCTCAAAGAACCCAAAGTATTTACTCTCTTGTCTTTTGTGTAAAAAGTTTACAGATTTCTGGTCTGGAATTATTAGGTAATTCAAGTTAACTGAACAAAATAAATCTTTTGGAGCTGGTTTTATAGCCACAGGACCTAGGAAAACCAAATCTTTAATGTATTGGACTAAATTGAACACATATCTTGAAATGAATGCTCATTGCTGTCTTACTCAGAAGACTTGGCTATGATCGTGAATTCTTTTTTATGTGTTTCACAACCTTTCAGTGCAGCTGGAAAGGCGCTGTTGTTTTTGGAGCTGGTAGCCTGATAAGAGTTTGTGCGGTAAATTTCCTCAGATGGTCTTCATGTTTAGGAGCCAGACTTCAAGCAAATATCATCAAAGATAAATCATAGTTTTCTTTTGACAAGAAAATCAATATCCAGGTTGTGGATGTAGTGCAGAGGTAAAGCACTTGGTTGTCATGCATAAGGCTGTGGGTTCAACCCTCAGTACCACAAAAAAAAAAAAAAGTTAGCAGTAAAAAAGTCCAACTTCTACAACTTCTATAAAGCCACTTGATACAAGCAGGAAACCAGGCTTTATAAGTCTTTACACCACAGCGAATGCTGTTCCAACTGCCTCGCTTGTGTTTCATAGTCTCATCTTCACGGAAATCCAATGACAGGAGAATGTAAATCACCGTCTTTTAATAGAAAAGTATAGAAAGTCTCATTGAATATAATGGTTTGTTCTGAATGGTTTGAGAGATATCTAGGAGATCAGCGAAACATACTTCTAGGTGGGAACACGTGGCTAGGTCCAGAAGCAGCAGTCACATGGATAGCAACTGATGAGGAAGAACTTCTTAAATGTGAGGGACATGGTCCAGTAGGCTGCAGATCCAGATAGGATAGTGCTGGCTGTGCCGTCCCAACCTGCTTTTAGGGGTTGGAGGTGAGGCGGTTTGGATTCAATGACACAGACTCAGGAAACAGGTGAGAAACTCCACAGCAAGCTCATCTGAACGCTGCTGGAAGCTCCTTTAATACCCTCCACCCGCACCCCATTGGTCCAAAGAAATCATTTCTTCAAACAGCAGTTACTGATTGGCTGGCATTGTCTACGTCAGCAATCCTTGGTCTCTCAGGCTGTCTTCAATTAGAGCCTCCTGCAGGAGATACATAGATACATAGGAATGGCCCTGCCATTCCTGCTTCAGGATGATCAGGCATATCTGTCAGTCTCTCTGCTTCCTGCTGCCATGAGGCAAGCAAGCATGGCTGCACACTTCTACTAAGATGTCCTGGTTCCCCACTGGACAATACCAATAGCCCCAGTGACTGCAGACTGAAATCTCTGAAACCATGAGCCAAAATAGTCTTTCTTCCTTAGAGTTGTTTTCCCTGGGTATTTTGTTACATTGACAAAAATCTAACACAGACTCACACGGCCCCCTCCCCTACTCCTTTTTTTTCCCCTCAGTGTTATATACAGCTGGGTACTAGTTGTCTATTATTTGCTACATATGTTTCATCTCACTACA